>JADHKO010000014.1:0-262865 GCA_019925425.1 Ophiostoma pallidulum
TAAAAACCAAAAGACAAAACCGCTCCAACGCTTAACGGGGCCCCCCCGGCCTGTTTTTGCCCCCCCCCCCCCCACGCGCACCCCCCCCCCCCCCCCCCCCCCCCCCCCCATCTTATAAGATACATCTGGACACGTCTAAACAGATTTCCTCTTTCGTCCAGCCCAGGCAGACACAACCGTCGACACAAGCCGGGGACCAAGCTGCACCGACCACCGACACCCACACGAAGACACCGCTGACTGGCCACCCCCGCCCGATGCTACCTCGCCGTTGATGGTCGTCTTCGCCGGGTGAGCACAAGATCGACTTGTCCTCTCTGGCCATCTCTGAGGGTGCCCGTCCTCCTCCCTACACACACTCCCCCCACCCCCCCCTTGGGACTCTGGTCCCCGAGAACCACCAACCACGCCTCAGGTTAGTCTCGTGAACCCGCTCTTCTTGTTCTTGTTCCATGTCTTGTAGCCTCGACCCCATTCTGGGCTCCTCGAAAAGCTCTGGCCTCTTGTCTCTCTGTCTATCCCTGCCCCCCCTTCCTCTCTCTCACCCTCCCTCTAGTGTCTCTTTCTCCCCCATCCACTTGCCTCTGGTTCCTGCTATCGATCGGTTACATTATATCTTTCTCCCTATCCTTCACCCCTCCCTTGTTATCCCTCCCCTCTCACCTCGCGCGTCCTTTTCTCTCTTGCTCTTCCGCCGACCTCTCTCGAGACAGATCTTGACCTTGCCCCCCCACACTAACCTCGAGCCGCCACCCCACAACACACCGTGTTTAATCCCTTTTGTTTCTTTTTGTTTTATCAGTTCCCTGTTTTTCTTTCATCTTCTTCATCTCCTTTCCCCTTGTTGTCCTTCGACACAACAACAGAATAGAACGAAACTGACCATAGAGCTTACCCCGGTACTTCTTTTCTCGTCCAGTTTCTATAACACAACGGCTGTGGTCTCGATTTCCCTGTTTTCTCGGCCGATTCTTCGATCTCGCTTGGCTTTTCTCCCTGGCTAGATCTCTCTCTCCATTACGGCTGGCCACACACTCCTTCAGCGCCTTCCTGCCCCTTTCTTTTTATATCTGGTGCCGGGACCTTTTCTTTTCCCCCCCTCTGTCTCCCCAGTCCTTTTCTTTCATCACACCTTTCCCCTTCGTCCTTTTTTTCCTTGTCCCTTTTGGTCCCTGGTATGGCAGACTGAAGATCTTTGACTACGGCATAGCGATCACCACCACCCGAAACAGGCTCGACGCAAGGCACCAGCTGCAGTACCACGCCGATTTCCAATGTCCACAGTGACGCTTGGATCACCACCAGCAGCAGCCGTAGTAGCAGCAACACGACCACCAGAACGCACAGCAGTGGTAGGGCCGACCGCGGCCACGACTGCCAAGACGCCCTCGTTGTCCGACACCTCGACGCAGAGACGCCTCACCGCCGCTTCTTCTCCTTCACCATGTCTCCCGGCCGCCTGACACCCGACGCCGACGCGATGCTTGGGGTGAGCAGTGCCAGACACGGCCATCGTGACGATGGCGACAACAACAACAGCAACACGCGGAGCAGCAGCCGGAGCAGCAGCGGCAACAACAACATCAAACGCCCGCGAGAGTGGGCGCAAGTCAACGACTGGGAGGTCCACCGCGACCGCATCACCGAGCTGTACCGCGACCAGGGCCTGCATCTCAAGCAGGTCCAGAAGATCATGTCGGACGAGCACCGCTTCTACGCCAGCCAGCGCATGTACAAGACCCGCATCAGCAAGTGGGCCATCGACAAGAACCTCAAGGCTGCCGATGTCGCGACCCTGCTGCGCATGCAGCAGCTGCGCGCCGCCGTCGGCAAGAAGTCAAAGTTCACCGTCCGCGGCCGCGACGTCGACTTTGCCCGCGTCGACCAGTACCTGAAGCGCGACCCGACTCTCCTGAAGCGCTACCAGGCCGGCGATGCCATGGACGACATCCTCCCGGGCCACATGGAAGCTGCCGGCATCACCTGCCGCACGCCATCGCCCACGCCACCGCCGTCATCGCCGCCACTGTCGTCGTCTTCGTCGTCGGCAGCGGCCATGCACCATCACGGGAGCCACCACCACCAATACCAGCACCACCAGCACCACCAGCACCTCCAGCATCACCAGCATCACACACCGCACGGCCGCTACCCGCACCCCCAACACATCGCACACCAGCACCACGGCCACGTCTTGCCGCCACCGCCGTCGACCACCGTGCCCATTGTGCCGTCCCAGGCCTCGCTGCCCATGGTTACGACATCTGCAGGGGGGTATTCGGCTATCTCGGCCATTTCGTCTGCGCCGTTTGGCGGCAGCGCCTCGCAGCCGTCGCTGCGGACGCAGTCCCTGTCGTATGGCGCCGGCAGCACCGTCCTTCCCTACCTCTCGCACTCACCATCATCGGCACACCCGCACCACCAGCAGCTGCAGATGGCGACCACGGCGGCGTACGACAGCGGCAGTGGCCGAAGCCCATATGGTAGCTCGCAGACACAGCACGAGTATTCCATGGCCGCGGCCGCCAACCGCAGGAGTAGCATATCCGTCGCCACCGCCAGCAGCGCCAGCAGCCTGCCGTCTGCGTCCCCCTACCACGCGTCGTTCACCCCGACGACTACCGGCGGCTTCCAACCACATGCTATAACCACGACACCCTCGATGTCGGGCCAGCCACCGTACGGCAGCAGCAGCCAGACCCTCGCCCAGCTGCAGGAGGACTTGATAACCATAACGCGAGAGTACGTCGTGGGCGCGTTTCAGCGGGGCCTATGGGTGGCGTCATCGTCGTCATCGTCGTCTGACGTGACCTACACGTCCTCCGCCGCAGAGCCCGGCGCCGCCGACCGCCTATTTGCCTGGGGCCGGGAAATGCGGGCGTCGCGCGGGCTGATTGCAAACGGCGTCCTCGACGAGGGCTTTGGTCGCGTCCACCGCAGCATGGACGAGCTGCGCCAGCACCTGCACGACGAGGACCCGTCGCTGCTTTTCTACTTGCTATACAGCACGACGTTTGGAACGCCCCTAGGCACGACCTGTCCCCCGTCCTCGTCCACCGGCGCCTCGTCCTCGTCGCCGCGGATGTCCTCGTCGTCATCAGCAGCAACAGCGGCTGACGCGGCTGGGGCGGCGGGCAGCACGGCAGGCGAGCTCCGCCAGCTGGTTGCCACCCTGTGCAGCCACATCCGGTCGCTGGCACGCATCGTGCTGGGCGCCTCGCACCCCATCGCGCGCATGTTCCAGCGCCTGGAGTCCGTGCTCATGACGGACGCCCACCTGTCGGCGCTGCCCCTGCCCATGGCGGTGATGCGGGACCTATTTGCTGAGCGCGACCCGGGCTCCGTGGACCCTTCGGCAGCACCGCTCTGCCAGCGCGTGGCGTATCTGCTTCGGTGCAGCAATGCCGCCCCCGGCAGCAGCAGCAGCAGTGGCAGCGGCGCCAACGGCAGCGGCAACGGAAACGGCAGCGTGAGCTCCTTTGTCCCTCGCTCGCTCTCGCCGCAGGCCCGCGACATGAGCGGCAGCAGTGGTGGGGCACTGACGGCCGAGAACCAGCGCGAGCTGCAGGATCTCATGGCGCACCTGCAGGGCGCGCGCAACACGCACACGCGGCTGCAGTTCTTCACGACGTATCTCGAGTACGTGGCGGAGCTGGCGATGCTGGAGAGAAAGGTGGCTGACCGCAGCGGCCAAGCCGGGTATGCCGGGTACGCCGCCGGCCACGGACGCCAGCACCAGCGACAGCAGCCGGGCCACGCTTCTTCGTCTTCTTCGGCACACGTTGCGGCAGCCATGGACGGCTGGAACGAGATGGACCTGGCTGCTGCCATGGCCGCCGCAGGTGCCGTGCCATCGTCCGCCGAGAACACGCCGACGTCTATGACGGTGACCGCGTCGTCAGCGTACTCCGGGTCGTCGGAGTGTGCGACGCCCGATAACGCGGCCTACACGACAGCAGGAGGGCCTGCAGGACCTAAGGCTGCTGCCGCCGCCGCCGCGGTGCATGGCAGCACCAACGGTGGCAGCATGTACCAGCTACATGGCGACGAGTACCGCATGCCCCCGCATCCGATGCACCGCAGCAGCAAGCTCGTCGTGCCGGTCCCGACAGCAGGCGTGTCGACGCGTGCTTTGCCGCTGTCGCTGACACCGACACGAGCGGGCACCTTGCCGAACAACGGCCACTCGCCGAGCCCGTCGTCCACGACGGCGGCGTCCACGCCGACGCGGTCCATGGCGCCATCGTCGTCGTCGTCGTCGGCCATGATGGGCGTTGTGGCTACCGGTGCGCCGTCTGTCATAGTGCCATCGCCGCACCACACCATGACGCCGCGGACGGTTGTGGTTGCGGGCCACCAGGACCCCGGCAGCCACTACCAGCAAGGCCACCACCACTACCAGCAGCAGCATTCGCAGCACCATCACCAGCCGCAGCATCACCAGCAGCACCATCATCAGCACTCGCTGCACCACTCCTACCCCCCGGTGCCACCGTCCTATCATGCGGCCACCACGACAGCCGGCCCTGGCGGACCGGCGATGGCGGTGGCGGGCATGCACGAGCCCGGGTCGATGACATGGGAGCTTGAGGATGTGGTGAACCTGGAGTGGATGTGACGCCCGAAACGGGAGGGAATGGGACGAACGAAAGCAAAACAAAAAAAAGACAAAGAATAGCGCGACAGATGTAAGACTATACTATGGCATCGGCATTGGATGGAAGGATGGGGAAACTACTACTGGGACGGTGGGGAGGGAACAAGAGACAATTGGGACTCGTTTTTCCATGGATCGGGAGCATTTCACATTACTATTAACTTTGGAGGATAACTAGCATTCAGGGCACGGAACCATCTTGGGCAGGGGAGGGGGGTCAATGCGAGCGGGACGTAGGGATATGGGATGGCAGGGGTTCAGAAAAACCACACAAAGGCCAAAAAAAGTCACATAGTGTATTTGTATCATTATATATTATATAGAGGAACTGGGCTAGGTAGCGCAAGATAAATGTAACTATTAATAAAGAAACGAAGAAAGAAGGCAAAAGAAGCAGATGACAGAAGGAAGAGAAGGTGAAACTGCAGCGGTCTGGAGACAAAAACGGCCAACGGTGCAACGCCAAGGACGACTTTCCATTGTCTGGGGCAGAAACGCCAGCCGTTGTCTTTCAAGGGGCATGGCCATACCGAGTGACATGGGACAAACGACGATGGCCACCAGAGACGAGTCGTGGACGAACAGACCCGACCGGAGTTGAGGGAAGTGGAGGCGAAGACCCGCCGGCGGCCTGTTCCGTTCTGGGACGAGTCGCGCTTTCCCTCTCGGTCTTGGCACGCACGGGCTTACGGGCTTTCCTCTCGCCAAAGCTGAAAGGGCGACTGTGGCTGTGCGAGGACCAAGTTAGGACTTGTGGACGCCACAACGCTAAAAGCCACACCGGGGAACGACGAGGGCAGGAACGAGCCAGGAAAGGCTGCCTCCTCTCCTTCCCTGTCCCGCCGTCTTGTCTTCCTCGCATCTGTCGACTTTGGGCTCTCGCCGTCCGGCCGTGACACCAACCTCGGATAGGCATCCCCGCGAGGTCGCACTGCACGGCAGCGTCCCAATCGTCGGCCCCCTTTTCTTGCCCCCCCCCTTCCCTCTCTGCCGCTTCTTCGCTCCCACTCTACGGCGACTGCAACGCTGTTCAGAGCCATTGCGCAGTGCCTTTGTTGCCCCCCGCAAACGACGGATGCAGGTTAGTTCATTGTGGGGTGTTTTGCCTTTGACGTCAATCATTGCCCGGGCACGACGATCAAAGGGACTGCCGTTCAAACCGACTGGCAGCTAAGCCGTCTCGCACTCGTTTGTTTCATGAGAGGGGAAAAACAACAAGATACCTCTCCCATGTCTTAGTCTTGGCGGCCCGGTTTGCCGCTTCATGTTTCACAGCGTCCCGCCAGCAAACATGGCTGCCGCAGGAAACTCGGCAGACACGGCCGCGTCAGCGCTGACGGCCAGCCAGCTGCACGCCCTCTTTGACATCCTCACGCACCACGAGACCTACCAGGAGATCCAGAACTTCAAGGACCCGGACACCATCCACTCCTATGGCCCGCCCTTTGCTGAACGGACGACTGGCAACAACGGCAGCAACAGCACTGCCAATGGGGGCGGTGGGGGCGGCGAGAGCGGGAGCGGGAATGGGACCGCCGTCACCTACGCTGCCAAATCCACCTCTCCCATCCTGCATATGCTCTTCAGCAAGACCGTCTTGTCGCTGCCTCCCGTCCAGACACTGCCGCCAGAGTTCTGGCACGTCCGCATCCAGACCATCGTCGCCCAGCTGGCCGAGGCGGACCTGTCCGAAAGCTATGACCAGGGCGCAATGGGCACGCGCAAGATCCTGGCCACAGCTTCGTCGGCCCTCATCGAGTCTGTCGGACGCGGTGCGCTGGGGGGCTACCCGGTTCGCCCTTCCGCCGACGGGGACACCGCATCTAGTAGCGGTCAAGATGAGCCTGCGAACCTAGCGAACCGCACATACGACACCGCCAATGCTGTAGACTTTGCTAGAGCCTGGGACGACGTGCTCCGCTCCATGGTCTACGGCGACCTGGTGGACGAGCTGTTCCTGTTCTGTGCCGAGAATGGCAACGTCGAGGACCACTCGCCGGCCGTCAAGGCAGCCGTCGACTACATCATCGTCCAGTAGGTGGCCAACCGTGACACTGGCAGGACAGACGTTGGACGGCCGCTAATGGTTTTCTTGTGTACTATTCTCCTCCCTATAGTCTGGCAGAGTTCATGCACTACGTCTTTGTCCTCTCGCCAAACGGCCGCTACTTGACCAAACTGGTTGAGAATATCCACCAGCTCGCCCCCTACGCAGTCGTCCGACAGACCCTCCGCGTTAGCAACGCAGCCACCATGATCAACGGCATGATGAAGGTTTTGCTGGCCAAGCTAAGCGTGGGTGGGTTGACAAACTGGATCGGGCTTACTTCGTCGGCTGATGACGGGATGAACCTGCTACAAAGGTAGGATAGGGTGACCCTGTTGCCATTGCTCTCGAAATTTCTACACCCCCCTCTTCTGACTGTTTTGCTCTTGCATAGAGTTATCTCGCTTGTCCTATCGTACGACTCGTTTAGCTTCAAAAAGGCCGCTGATAAGATCGAGAGGGCCAAGGACGGGCCGAGCAAGGCGCACCTGGCGGCGCTCAGAGAACATCTGGCACGGCCCCGGCAATATCACGACGCCATCCGCATGGAAAGCATGCAGAAGGGCCAGCCCATGGTTGTCGCAATTTTCGAATCCGTCGACCGGGACCTGGTGGCATCGCTCAACGAGGCACAGCACGCACAATGCGCCAACTACTACGCCGCCCTACTTTCCGTGCGTGACCGCCGGGAGATTACAAATGTGTTCTGCAGACAAAACCCGGACCATTTTACGCAAGCTCTGCGCGACGGCGCAGCCGCCTTTGACCCTATCATCCGCGGCATTCACGACAAGATCGATCTGAAGGAGCATCTTGCCGATGCGGAGGGTTTCATTGGCGAGTTCATCGAAGTCAGCAAGGGCGCTGCGAAAGCGCCTGCTGTTGCTACCCTCCTAAAAAAGGAAAAGGGCGGTGGCGACGAGCGGGTTCTCCCCACAGTCAAGGACTATGTGGAACTTCTCCGGCGGAACCGGCATCTCCTCTACAAGTGGATGCACCGAGTAGCCAAGAACACGCCAGACATCCGCGACACCTTCCGTGTATGGGCTGTTGAGACGGTCAAGCTGTTCCGGGGGCCGCTCGAGGGCGGGTCAGGGCCGCCAGGCAAGGGCGCAGGAGCCATGAGCGACAAGTTAGAGGCCATGTTTGCCGGGTTACCTTCAGAAAGACGAGCAGAATTTGAGCCGCTTCTCGATGACCACGCGGCGTACCTTGCAGCCCTCGACGAAGCTGCAATACGACAAAGGCAGGCGTTGCTCGACAGGATCAATGCGCCAGAAACAAACGAGGCTTGCAACAACGGCGTTACTCCTGGCGCCGCCGACGAAGAAACCTCTGGAAGTGCCACAACAAAGCAAACGCCCGGGTCCGGTCGGTTTATAGCCCGCTGGCAAGAGCTCCTGGACAGCACACTGATCGGTCCCGCCGCAACAAGCAATACACTGCGCCGCGGGCGTGATGTGTCCCACATCGCAGCGTCGGGCAAGACCGGTGCGGGCACCAGCACCGGCGCCGGGGGAAATGGGCGCAGCGGCGGCGGAAGCCCTTGCGGCTCGGGCAGCGACGGAAGCAAGCTTCTTGGCCTGAAGTCTAGTGGGTTCATGAGCGGGTTTTCGAGCGCCCGGAGCAGTCGACAACCGTCACCCGAACGACAGAGTTCCGCGGCAGGGCCGCCGGCTACGGGAAGGATCAGTACTGGCCCACAACCGCCCGACGTTTCCCCTGTCATCGACGCCATGGCCAAGCAGTTCCGGCAGCTCTTGATGGAGAGCCTCTGAGGGGAGACTTGAATTATTTTTACGATTGGTTTCGTCGTTACCTACATCATTTTTACGAAGAATTGATAAAGAACAGAAGGAGGAGAGGACAAGAGGGAGGGGCATTGTTCAACTCATACAGGCGGGGACGGCGTTTAAGGCGTGTGTGTACTATCCCATGCAGCATAGGCGAAGCTGGCTCAAATTTCATTGGTAGAAAATGTCCTACAAACGCGCTGTAGTGTTCCTTCATAGCCGGTTTCAAACACCAGCGTTTCATCGCAACCAGCGAATCGTCACATCCTGCCCCGATGGATGTCCAGATCGTGTCCGACCTGCATCTGGAGGCGCCCAAGGCCTATGACTTGTTCGAGATTGTGCCCCGGGCACCCGTCCTTGCCTTGCTGGGTGACATTGGCAATGCCGAGCCGCACAAGGCCGACCTGGCCGCCTTTCTCGGGCGGCAGCTGCGTCAATTCCAGGCCGTGCTGCTTGTCCCTGGAAATCATGAGGCCTATCGCTCGACGTGGCCCCGAACCCACGACATTCTGCGGTCGCTGGAGGAGGAAGTCGCCGCGCGACGCGCCGCCGGCGATGCCGCGCTGGGAGAGCTCGTGGTGCTCGATCGTCGTGCGTACCGCCTGCCTGGTCCCAACAGCGGCACCGTTGTCCTCGGCTGCAGCCTTTTCTCGTACGTGCTGCCCGAGCATGCGATGGCCATAGGCATGGGTATGAACGACTTCTACGAGATTGGCGACGGCTGGGACGTCCCCGCGCACAACCGCGCCCATGCGCGCGACCTGGCCTGGCTGAACGAGGCCGTGGCTGCGCTGGACGGTCGCGAGCATGACGACGTGCACACCATCTTCATCGTGACGCATTGGTGCCCGACCGTAGACGGGCGCGCGCGGGATCCCCGGCACACCGGCGGCGCCCTCGCCAGCGCCTTCGCGACGGATCTGTCGAACGAGGCGTGTTTCCACGCGCCGAAAGTCAAGGCATGGGGGTTTGGGCATACGCACTACGACTGCGACTTTGTCCTGGAGCGAGGAGACGGCGGTGCCGCCCCGTTACGGCTGGTCACGAACCAGCGGGGCTACTACATGGCGCAGGCCGCCGGCTACGAGAACGACAAGGTCCTCTAGGTGGACGAGTGGGAGGCAACGGTGGTTGTCTCCCTGTTGTGGGGAAGAGCCGAAGGGCGGCACGGTTTGCGTCTTGTTGTACGTTCGGGTCGGCATTCTCTTTTACTACGAGACACGCTATGGATTTTGGCCAAGGCATTCTCTCAACTCCTGTCCGCTGCCAAACCGGTATGTCACTGTTCTGGCGCTCGCAATATAGCCTTTTGATAGGACGGCGGCATGCAGCTCCTAATACTAGAATAGCTGTTGCTGTTTTGTTTATTGCAAGTATGTCAATCTATAAGTGTGGCATCATAGTCCTGACAGACCCTATTTTGTGGTTCTATCTTTCTTGAGAGAGCTGTAGGTAGAGGTCATACACCCCGAACCCTCTGTTTTTTATTTCCTCTAGTTCCTTGTTTCTTTGTTCTGCCGTGTTATGTCACCTTCTGATCGCCATATCTAGTCGGTAGAAGCTCTGACAGGTCGCGGCCGAGGCCACTAGACATATCTTTATTCTTTCGTCCATAAGACAATTCGGGTCCTTAAGTGCTTCTATAAGCTTTCGCTACGTTTCCAGCTACATCCCGTCTCTCTCGGTTGTCTGGTATGGGAGTGTCCAAATTCGAGTTTTTGCACAGAAATATAGCAGTAGAAATAGGACAGCATACAATCGCCATGAAAGTACCAGTCGCACGAGCCCATCTCAATGTGAGTTCACCAAATTCAGACCGTTTAGCCCCATCTCACTCATCTTCTGCTGCAAATACCCTATCGCAAGGTTAAACATCTTCGTTCCTTCATGGCACGCACCGCTCTCAATATGCTGCGCCAACGAACTCGCGGCTAAAAACTGCCTAGGTGGCTTGTCTTTACGAAAACTCTTCACGAGGGAAAGCGGGCAGTGGAACACAATTTGGTCGTATGCCAACTGGCGTGAAGTTTGAGGCATCGGAGCATGAACAGCTGACGACAGATGCTGTCGAAGTGCCGCAGGCTGGAACGTGAGACTGCGAGTTGCCGGGCACAGCGGGCATCGGCCGGACGGTAGAGCAAGCCCGCCATCAAAAATATGGATGGCCAAATCAATAGACGCGGGCAACGAAAGCGGCGTAAGAGTGCCCGACGACGGATTGGAGTCGAAGGATCCAGTCGACGCTGGGGTCAGCATTGGGCTCATACTCGGCGAAGTTGAAGCCGTGGACGTAGCGACGTCTGTTATGATGCGGTCCGTGTCCATGCTTGCAATGCCCTCATTCAATGCAGCTTTTGTCATTCCCGACGTACAAGTGCCGCTCTCTAAATGACTCAGAATTGCTGACGGGCAGCGGAGTTTTTTGTGGCAATCGGCACTCGCTGGACATTCGATGTTGCATAGCGGTTTGTGTCGTACGGATTTGCGATGCTGCTCGAGCGCGCTGCTGGTTGAAAACTTCCTCTCGCAGTCCTTGCATGCCGTCGGCTGACCGGCTGCCTCTTCGGTCTTCTTCTTTTTCTTCTTCTTCGGTGTCAGTTTTGGCCGGTGGGTCGGGCTGGTAAGATGGTCCGAGAGTGCGGTGCCGGTCTTGAAATCGCGTTTGCAGTCGCAGCAGCGAAACTGCACAGTAGATTTTACCGCCATAGAGGGAGAGGGGCAGCACAAGCCGCGCAGATGCTGGTAAGCAAGTGTAGCAGAGCGTAGAGTGTCAAACACAAAAACAAAGGAGAATGCCCCGTGGGGGAGGGGGGGTTGATATGCCTTGGATAACGAGTGCAAGCTATCAGAGGCGCCATTTACAACGTCATATAGTCGAAACGTAGTGTGACAAAGTCCTTGGGTTACAATAAGCCCTATCTCAACGCCGTTGCAGCGGTGTGACGGCCAGTCCTCTGCCCACCCTCCATCACTGCCCATTATCGGATGCTGACGTGAGCGCAATGATACTAAAAGCGACGTCGCCTTTGGCGGCATCGAGATACCGTCTGATGCCAAGGGCTAGCGCCGCCTCGCTCAACATGTCGACGCCCCCAGTGTCTCCGGATTCTGCCTGCAACGGCCCCCGGTCAATAGGCCCATCCGACGAGCCCTCCAGCTCCCACAGATGGCCGTCACGTCCGCACACAAATGCCACAAAGTGCAGTGCGCATGGGTCCTCGGCGCTGGACGCCGCCGAGTCGCCGCGTACTGCCGCACGCATGTGTGTCACCTCTAGTTCGGCGCTGTCGTACAGGAGGGCTGCCCGGGCAGTTGGAGCTAGGGGTACTGCCTGCCGCAGCAGCCGGCCGAGGAGCGAGTCTGGCTGCACCCGTGCACGTGCCTCGGTGTTGTTGGCCGTCGCATGGATCAGCGCCATCAGCCCGCAGGCGTGGCCAATTGTCTGCCGGAACCACAGGACGGGCGTGTCGCCATCGGCGCTGTACGTCAGGGAAGCCTCGGACACAGACGGCGGGGCACCGTCGGCCGCACGAACGGCACGAAATGGGCCTGGAGGGCTGATCAGAATGAGCGCCAGCGCCGGACGTGGCACCAGGGCCAGCAGGGCGGCATCGTCGAGGCTGTAGACGTCGTGGAAGCACAGGGTCGCCGCTGTCGGGCCGCCAAGGTCATACAGCAGCGCCGTGAACACGTCCGGGTTGTTCTCCAGTGGGACAAATGTCTTCTGGCCCGACGGGGCAATGTAGACACCGTCGACAGGCATGGCGGTCGTGATGTGCGTCGTGTGTGTGCAGGAGGCAGAAGTGTTGACGTAGTCGACATAAGGGTAGTTGCGGGGCCAGACCCACCTATAAATGCGGCCCGTCTGAGCCTTTGGCAGTGGTCATCTCCGTGACTTTTGCATACCAAGAAGACAACCACATCAATCAACCAATAGACCCCGACAGCAGCTGTAAAGAGGCCGTGGATGACACGTCACGTGTTGGACTGCTTTTGCGTTCTCATATTACCAGGCCCCTTCGAGCGGCCACCCCTCTTTCCTTTCCCCCCACCCCGTAACAATATCTTGGTGAAGCGGCTTGGTGAAGCGCCGCCAGCCGACTATTTACTTCCCCGGCCTCCATCACGCCTTATCGAGCCACCCGTAGGATCTATGGTGGATCTACCAGAAAAGCGCCGCTTCTGCTCGTGGTGTCTCGAGCTGAAACAGAACGATGCCATTAAGACATTGGGATACCAACCGCCACGGAGCCAGGCTCGAGATTTGCCAACGTCTGGTACCCCGGTGGACAGCATATCTAGCACCGAAGAAGAAAACGGGGGGGTGGAAGAGCCGGGGACGCTTGATTCTGTCCCCAGCGTAGGGACACACGACGACCGGGATGGCGGTGAGCACGTCGATACGAGTGGGGGAACAGCCGGCAGCAGCGAAGATTGTACCAGTGCCAGCCGAAGCAAAGACGGCAGAGACAGCTATGAGGAGGACTACGACGAGCTTCCCGAGGAAGAGCCGCATCGACTACTGGATGTGGAGAAGAACGCGAACGACTGCTTCCTCTGCGGCAGAATATGGGCGGCCTTTCAGCGCTGGGCCGTCGTTCGCTACGGCTCCCTGGATCGCGTGGCCGTAGCCCGGGGCCGGGTGGATGTGCATGGCAGCGTGGCCCCGCGGCTGTCCAACGAGCCAGACGGTGGCCTGGTGCTCGTCGGCGACGAGGACTGGGCGAGCGGGTGGCTGGCCAAGGCAGCGATCAGCGTCGTGGTGCCCGACCCAGAGGATGAGGATGAACGAGCGCTGGTCAGCGCGGACGCGTTCCTGCAGCGCAGCAGCGCACCAGCCGACGACAGCAGTGAAGAGGAAGAGGCGCTGTACAGAGGACGCAAGCGGCCCCTCGTGGCGGACCTGAGTCTGTTTCGTAGGTGGAAGACGCTGTGTGCCGGCACCCATGACAGCCGCTGCTGCCCGTCTCTGCCCTTGTCCTTACCCTTGCCCCCATCGACCGGGGCCGTGACGCTTCAGATGCTCCGCGTCCTCGACGTCCAGCGGCTGTGTCTGGTAGAGATCGCCGACATCAACAGCACGACAACACCGACTGCCTGGGTTGCGCTGAGTTATGTCTGGGGCACGCGACCATTTGCCACGCTGACGGCCGCCACGCTCCAGAGCCTCCAAGAGGAGGGCTCTTTGGCTGCTCCGGATCTTATTGCTCCTGCATCGTGGCTGCCGCCAACCATTGCCGACGCCATCCGCGTGACCGCCGGGCTCGGCGAGCGCTATCTGTGGGTGGACAGTCTGTGCATCGTCCAGGACTCATCCGCGGACAAGGCGCGCTTTCTGCCGCAGATGGCTGCCATCTACCAGCGCGCCACCGTGACCATTGTGCAGGCGGCCGGGGAGGACGCGTTCCACGGCCTGCCAGGTGTGCGTCCGGGCACACGGTGCGTGGCCGAGGAGCCGTTCCGCATCCCTGACAACAATGAAGACGATGAGGACGACGGCGGTGGCCGCGACGACTGGCTCATGCTCAGCCATACGTGGACGTCGCCCGACGCTGGCCACGGCCGGTGGTTCACACGTGGCTGGACGTTCCAGGAGGATCTACTGTCGCTGCGCATGCTCATCTTCACACCCGAGCAGGTCTTCTGGGAGTGTCGCCAGGCCATCTGGCACGAAGACGCCTACCGAGAGCTGCCATACCACCGCGAGCGCAACCAGACTGTCTTTTACGACTCACTGTTCCACGATGCGACCTTTCACAATTCATGGGTTGCGACACCGCCGTCTCCCTTGTCGTCGCCATCGTCGTGCAACATCCCCTCGCTGCGCAAATTCGACCACCTGTACCAGCGCCTCGTGCACAGCTATACGCAGCGCGCGCTTGGCCACGCAGCCGACGGCCTCCACGCCGTCTCCGGCATCCTGCAGGCGCTGACGCTAGTGTACGGCGTCGACTTTGTATGGGGCATGCCGGCCGCACTGTTGGGAATGGCACTGACGTGGCCGGCGCTGTCGCCCTTTTCGCCGCGGCGTGAAAGTAAATGCCTTCTAGCCGTGAGCGACGGCGACGGTGACGACGGCGGCAGCTCCTCTCACGCAGGCCGTCTTGTCGAGACGTGCTTTCCCAGCTGGGCCTGGGTCGGCTGGATCTGCCGCGTGTACTACGATGAATGCTTTGGCAACCTGGCTGACGAGCACGCCGGGCTGGAGTTCTACCACTTTCCAACAACTGCAGACAAGACCGACAAGGCTGAAAAGGGTCAAAACACTAACAACCACAATGGAAAACTCCCCCGGAAACGCATGCTGCGCCGCATTCCCCAGAACCAGCATTTTCTCCACTTCACCAGCGCGCACCAGACGTTTCCCGGAACCAACCCCGCGTGGCGCGGCGACACGCAGGTGCCCATCACAGCGGCCGATGTGCCCGCAGGCCTGCAAGAGGCAGAAGACAGGCGCTACGCGCTTCTCGTATTCTGGACCAGCCGAGTGTCACTGACGCTCTCATGTGAGGGTCCGTTGCCAGACGCCGCATCGGACGGACTCCGGTACAGCCTTTGGGTGGACAATGACACAAAATTGAACGTTTGCTGGGATCAACTCCCGTCTCGAGGGCCCGCTGACGCTTTGGAAGCCAGCTGGCGAAGAACCACCGACGTCATTGTGGTTGGGCGGAGCAGCCTGGAGAGGATCCGCGGTCGCGGCCAGCTGTCGGTCCTGCTCGTCGACACGGGCGAATTTGGGGCGCTGACACGGTACGGCAGTGCTGCTGTCTGGGAGGACGAATGGAACCGGCTGGAGAACCGACGTTGGCAGATTGTGTTCTTGATTTAGAGATGTAGCGAGTACCAGTAGAACAAATGTCCAGAGCATATCCTTGCGAGTTTCACGAGCGTCCGGCCACATGGTTCGCCTGGCCACCGGCTCGTCGACCGCGACCTACCTTAGCCATAAATATCACCGTGCAGCTTCCGTATGTGCGCATAGCAGTCGCTGGCATTCCCAAAGAAGGCCAGACACTTCCAGCAAAAGTCCACCTTACATATGCCGCAGGTCATGTGGTTGCAGCCGGCGAATTTATAGACGGGGATGCCACACCGCGGACAGTCCTGCAGGCCCAGCTCGGCTTTCGCCTTGAGCATCTCCTTGTTCTCGACCGCCTGTGCGGACGCGCACGGCTTGTCCGGATGGGCCGCGTGGCACAGCGTGCAGGTACTGGCCCGACAGCTGCGGCAGGTGAAGACATTGTTGTCATCGTTGTCGCTGGCAGCAGCGCCAGCGGTAGCCGATCCGATGCGGTACACCTGCGTGCAGTCGGGCGTCGGGCAGCTGCGCAGCTCCTGCGCGTGGCGCTGCACGTACGTGTCCACCGCAGCCGCAAGCACGTCCTCGAGCGCCGACGAGGCTAGGTGGGTGCGCAGCTCGGCCAGGGGCACCGGCTTTTTGCAGCTGCCGGTACCCCCCACGCACAAGATGCCACCGTCGCTGGCGCCGGCAACGCAGCAGTTGGCAAAGCATTCGGCACAGTAGACGTGGCCGCACTCCAGGGTGGTCGGCCCCTCGCCCTCGCCGACCTCGCACAGGCAGACAGGACACACGCCGTCGACGCTGGCTGCTTTGCTGCTCTCAAGCTCCCGGTCTGCCATGAGCTGCTGCGCGGTGATGCGGTCGACCACGCCGCCAATAATAATGAGGCGCCGGCTGCCGGGTGTGACGTCGAGGACAGCCCTGCCGCGGCCCAGGTGATTCTGCAACACTTGCAGGCCGCCGACGATGACCCAGCGGAGGGCGTCGTCGCTGAGGGAGATGCTGTGGGAACCATGTCTGGGATCAAAATCAGCAATGAGGGCGCGCACGGCGTTGGCGACGTGCTCATACTCGATCTCGGGCCCGAACATGCGCAGCTGGCACTTGCGCACGTCGCGCACGATCACGACGCCGTATGTGGGTTCCATACTGGTGAGCCGTGCCACCTCTCTGCTGTTGGCGATGCGGAAGACGTCAGACCAAAGGTCTTGGCCGTCGCGGCGCAGTACGTCGCCGAGGAGAATGCGGTCGGCCCCATCCTTGACCTGGGCCACGGCAGCGCGGTCCCTACCCTCGATTTTGACCACGCGGAAGAGCCCGCGCGGCGGCAGCACCGTGAGGCGCACGAACTGGGGATCCCAGGCCTGCAGCTGCTGCTTCCCCTTCGACCCGTTCTGCCACTTCAACCCGTTCAGCCGCCCCCTGACGACCCCGTACACGCGTGTGGACACGCGGAAGCTAGCCGAGAAGACCAGCTCGGCACTAAGCCGCAGCCGGCCGTTGCCAAAAGACAGCGGTTGGTTGTGCAGCGACGAAGCAGCCTCGCGCGCGTGGGCCTCGTCGGCAAAGGTCGCAAACGCCCGCTCGTAGCGCCCGGCAGCTCCGTCCTGCTTGTGCCACGACTCCAGCGGCCCGACGGCGGTGAGCATGGACATGACAAGAGGCGTCTCCATCTCAGGGTCTGCCTCGTAGCTGGGTGCACCCAGCTCCACGGCCAGCGGGCGGTCGCACGCACCTACGGCCGCCAGAATCACAGCGTCGCTGTCGACCGAGGGCGCCAGCCCGTTCAAGATGACAGTGTACTCGCGCTTGCTGCGTGCGACGGGCCTGGCTGTGCCAGTGGTTGCTGGGGTGGCGGCTGCCACATTCTGTGCCTGTATGAAAGCCTTGCCGGTCGTCGGCCCCAACGTGTTCCGGTAGGCCTTGGACTCGTACGCTTTTTTGACCCTGTTGGCGGCGGCGCGGTCCTGGTAGCGTAGCCGGGCCGTGCGCTCGGGGCGCAGCCACGAGCACTGCACACGCCGGCAGTCGATACGGTTCATGCTGAGGCCCGGCGGCATGGGCACGGGGATCTGCATGGCCGTGATGTCAAGCAAGACTGCGCTGTTTCGGCACGTTCGCAGCCTCGTACACACCTTGTGCGCGAAGCCCGGGTCCTCCACTTTGACTATCGCGTTGAACGTGTCTTTGCTTTCGGGGCCCCGCGGCGGCATCGGCCGCACCTGGTCGCGTGTCACCGTGATGCCCACCTCGCCGAGCATAGACACGACGGAGGTGCCGACGGGGATGTTGCTGAGATGCACGGCGCTAAAGTCGGACGGCAGCGACACCTTGGACACGACGGCTCCGTTGGCAAACGACACCCATAGGCCACGCAGCTCGCGTGTCCAGTCCACAACCGGTATCACGATCTCGTCCGTGCGAGACGACGTGCCGCCACCATTGTTGCGGCTGCGGCTGCTGCTATCTCCCGCTTCCCTGACGGTAGTCTGAGGATCGTGAGAGAAGCGGCAAGAAGTTCCCCGCCTGCAGCCACGGCCACTTGCGTGGAAGTGGCAGGGCCTATTGCTCTTGGTCTGGACTGGCGCTGGTCGGCCGACGGTCGGGAGGTTGCGGACGCCCGGAGGATTGCGGGTGGCCGGCGGATTATACACGAAGAAGGGTTCATCGTCGTAGACGGGTGGCGGAGGATGGTACATAGGCGGCGGAGGCTCTGGGGCACTGAAGAGGTTCCCCATGTTGAGACAGGCGAAGTTGGAAGCGATTTAGATATGCTTCGGGGCCACGTCTAGCCTGATGAACGGATCGGCAGAAAAACCCAGCGTACGTCAGAAGTGCGAGGCAACTGAAGTCGCGCAACAGATGAGGGGCCCGAGGCCAGCAAACGAGTATCCCGATATGAACCAAGCTTTCTAGCAGTGGAAGTGCCAAGGTCGAAGACTTTGTCCTCTCGTGCTCGCGGTTTCTAGCTGTGAGCCTCTACCACGATTTCTCTCTAGGGGCAGGGTGACGGAACAGAAAGAAGCCTGAGTTCTCCCGCATCCTGGCAAACGAACAGAACGTCCCCCCCAGTACGGATCCCACGACCCCGCCTTCAGCTCGCGGGGTCTCACAATCATGCAGATGTGCCGTCGGCGTATCAGCGTCGGCCGGGCAAGGCTCGACCAACGAGGTGGTCCTGCGAGTACACGTAAGCAGCATCTCCCACTCGATTTGCGACAGCCGGCCGTGATATGTATGGGAACCTCTAAAAAGGAGTCGGAATGGGGGCAGTCAGTGTAGAAACAAAGTGCAGCCGGCGTGGTGCCGGGTCTCGGATCGTATGATATGATGGATTAGAACGATCTGCCTAAGCAGCGAAAAAGGGATAACACATCCATGACTCCCGGGAGTGGCCCAGGGACGCGGGAGGTAGAGAAGGATCAAGCAGGGTGATTGAGCTTTGAGTTGCTCAAGTCAATTGTACGGCTGTCCATAACTGTCAAAGACCTTGTCGACAACGCCCTGTGCGCTCCTGGATATAAAATGGTTGGCCAGCAACTTCCCTTCAAAATAGCCTGCTTCACAACAAATCCACTAACAAAACCACCTACCAGAAGCGGCATCGCGAGGGCCAGGCCGAACCTTAATACTTTGTTTGGCACCGCTGTGGAGTGTCCTTTTTTTGTATCTGTGCATCGCCGACAGGGGTTGAAGTCGACCGACAGAGCACGGAGATTCAGAAACCCCTCTTTTCCATCCGTCACATGCCGCATGCCATCTCCGTTTCCTCTTGGCATTTTTCTTTCCGTTTCTCTTCGCTTCTGCCTGGCTTTGCTTTTCTGGCCTCCCATCGTTTTCCTCTCCTATTTGTTCCTTGTCCCCATCCCCGTCACCCTCCACCTCACTCTCTTCCGTTCAGGCATCATGGAGACACCCGACGCAAAACCACCCACTCCGCCCTCCTACCAGCCTCCATCCCTGCCGCCCTACTCAGAGACAGACGGCACCGGCGAGGCTGGTCCTGCAGCCACCGAATCCACCACTTCGCCAAACCCCAATCCCACCGATCCCACCAACTCTACCGACCCTTCCGACATCCTGGCCCCCGCCGTCCTCGTGCTCGCCGGCCAGTCTGTCCATGCAGAGTCCGACCCCGACGTTCCGCTGTACCAGGTCAACCGCGGCCTGGCCTCGCTGGGCCCAGCGACGCGGATCGTCGAGTTCGAGCGGCTGGAGATCCGGCCGTCTCAGACCAAGCGGCGCCCGCGCCACATTTACAACCTCTTTCACATACCGTCGACGCTGAAGCCTCTGCCGTCCAGCAAACGGCCCGAGTATTTCATCCAGGCCGTCTCCGCCCGCTCGGCACCCGTCGGCCACCTCGGGCTCAAGGAGTCTCGCTCGCCCTTTTCAGACCACTGGACGGCCCTGCCCGTGTGCATCCGGGGCAGCTCTGTGTCGGAGGCACCGCTCTTTGATGTCGACCGGCCGGGGGCCGTCTTCGAGGCCCGCGATCGGAACGGTGTCTGCAAATGGACCGACGCCCGCGGCCAAGAAGTGGCCCTCCAATACGAAACGAGCGCTACCGGCGCAACCACGACGCCCCGGCTGCTCGTCACGGCCGCCTTGCGACGCGACCTCCGGGACGCCCTGGTCGCGCTCTGGTGCTGCTACGTCTGGGAACAGTCGGTCAACCGGCACCAGCCGGTACCCTTGCCCAGGGGCAAGTCAACACCCGTTCGGAGCCATATGTTCCGATGAGACATTTGGACGAGTGGACGGGCGGGCCGTAGTTTGTTTTGGAGACACCGCATCCGTTACGTGAATACCACCCTATAAGCAGCGCGGCCATCTCCAGCCAGCACCTGGCACTCCACGAGGTCCTCCCCATTTCCAGCCTTAGACTTGTGACACACTGTATTCAATCTCCAACTCCCCCCCCATCATAGTCGTAGCGATGTAGGCACCATGGCATTTGTAGATACGTTGGGCCGTAACGGCACCTTGTAAGCAAGCTTTGAGACCTTCGTCTAGATGTGACTGCTGCCTTGACAACGTACCCAACTGTGCCTGTGCGACTCGTCAGAAATGTCGGTTCAACATTGTCCATCTCTTCGTGTGTTGCAGGAGTGTATCTATTCACCTGGGCAGAGAACAGACCCAATGCGCGGTCAGAGTCCCTGTACGGTGTGCCATCGCGCCTCCCACCCGGGGTAGAACGGACTCTCGTCCAGTGTCCGGGGCTCCCAGCCGGCGGGCACTAGGCCCCCTTTGACCTGCTCGGCCGCCCATGTCTCCAATGTCGCCAGCACGGCGTTCCGCACATGCGGCATGCACTTCCCCGGCGTCACCAGCCGCGGGTCGCCCTCACACAGCACCTTGTGTAGCAGCGCCGGCACATACGGCTCGGTGCGAAGCTCCGTGAGGGGCGCAAACACGGGCTTGAAGTTGAACACGACGGCCCCGGTCAAGGGCAGGCGGCGCAGCGTCTGCCAGTCGCAGCGCAGCCGCAGGTCGTCCATTGTAATTTTGTTGGCCGCGCCGCTGCCCGTGCGGGACCGCTGTGCCGGCTCCGGGCAGAACAGCGGCTCCCAGTCCTCGATGCTCCAGGAGCAGCGCTGAATGGGCTGGTCGGTGGGCAGACGCGCAAAGTAGCGGTCCATGCTGCGGGCCATCTTGGTGGCGTAGTCGGTCACGCTCGCATGGATGGCGCGCAGCGGCTGGCCGCGGTGTTCGCCGACGTGCCAGCCGACGGCGGAGCAGACGGCTGCTGCGCGCAGGTAGTAGCGACCGTCGTGCTGGCTGCGGAGCATCACGGCAAAATCTTCGGGAACGTTGTCGAAGAGTATGCGCAGCGGCGAACACGGGCGGCAGGTGGAGCTGGAGAGATCTCCGTCTCGATCTGGGCCAGGAAGCTGCGTCCTGGTGCCGAGCACGCGGTTGACAAACACTCTGCTGGAGGCCGACGGTGCCGCCGTCTCGAGCGAAAAGAGGTGCGGATACCGCGTGCACAGAAACTGCAGCGCCATTTCGAGCAGCTCGCGGCAGGCAAGCTCGGCGCCGGGCTCGCAGAAGAGGACGCGATCGCCGTGTTCGGCCAGCAGCTGTCGACGGGCGGCCAGGCTGGCCGTGTAGCCGTGTTCCAGCTCCAACCAGTAGTCGGGGTCAAGTTTCATGAGGGCTGCAGTGTAAGCGGGAGATAGTTTGCGTACGGAGCACTAAAAGACGGAGATGAACGCAAAGAAGAAGATAAACAAGCGCGACATCCAACCTCTACCTCGAACGTACCCATGTGCTGGTGATACCTCCAGCGGAAAGGCCGAAATGGCCTGAAGCGGGCGCGGCCGAGGTCGAAACCGGGCGGGCACGGCGTCGGGTGCCGGACACCACTGAGTGCTGCATAGTCTGGGAACGTGCCTAGGAGCGAGACGATCTGCTGGAGAGTCACACCCGTTGGCGAGTAGTAGGAGTCGACACTGTCACTCCCACTGTCGTCCTGGGACAAGGTGGGATGCCGGGTGGTCGGCAGGGCCCTGCGCTGCAGAAGCTCGGTGGAAACGGCCTCCTCGCCACTGCCAGACTTCACGAGCAGACATACATGGTGTCGACGAGAGGGAGGGAAGAGGGATGACACACCGTCGGGATCGCTGACCGTGGCCGTGGCCGTGGCGCTCCGACTGCTTTTGGAGTCTGTTCTGTCCCTTCCGGGGTCCGCCGTCGCGGCCGCGGTGGTAGACGCCTCAGCGTCCATCCGACGGTGGACATACCTCCTCCAGGCCAAGACAGAGATTGCGAAAAGGATGGCAGCCGAGAAAGCTACAGATAGGGTACTGGATGGGCCGCTGCCGGCTGGTAGACAAATGCGAGGAGACAGCATCGCCGCAAGACGGCTGCAGATGCGCACAAGAGCATCCATGCTGCCAAGATCTGACGGTGCACCGCGTAGCCAGCAGGTCGACGCTCCAGATACTGAACAACAATCAAAGAGGACTCGATTCCGGGGTCGTGTTTCGGCGCTGCGTTTGCGTAAACCCCGCAGAGAGCTGCCGTTGGACGTCTGCGCCGCGATAAGAAGTACTGCGCTTCCCGCCGCCGTCCATGGCTTGGTCTCCCCCCACCACTCCGCGCGCACCTGGGACTTATCATTCGTAACCAGTCTGGTATCTACAATCTATATTCCGACAGCGGTTCGTCGAAAGGGAAAAAGGCACATTGCCGTTCGTCTGTCGTTGTGCGGCACTATTTTTGCGAGCAATCTAGCTGTGCTGTTAAAGAAATGGAGGACGGGGAGCCAGGCCTTGTCGAGCAAAGTTCAAGATCTGCGTCGTGCTTCCGCTGCCTGTCAACCCTGAGCCTCTACCTTGTTCGGGCGGCAAGGGGCACACAGCCGCATCATGCATGGTTTCACGAAGCTTCAAGGCACGGAGCTGGCTATGCGCCCTGCTATTAAGACGGCCACCGACTTCGTTGACGCAAAGTTCGTCCGTCGGCAGGTTCGCCTTGGCGAGCGACGACCGCACCCTGTTTATTAGAAGGTCGTTTTCGTTCCTGGCCATGTTTCGTCCAATATGATCAATTCACCGAAAATATCCCGATCTTTTTCTACTCGTTCTTCGGACTGTTTGTCTTCTTTGACGGGTTGACGTTCCTTGAGCCGTGGACGACGCCCGCCACACCTTCTTTCTCTTTGCCGAGCCAAGGCATTTCGCTGGTCGTACCCGGATCTTTGTCAGGTCGCAACGTCCCATTACAAAGAGATTCGCATGGGCCAGACCCTAAAGTCTATGCACGCGTTGTGTAGCCGGTTAAACAGCATATGGGCAATGAACAACGACGTGTTCAGGGCTGAGAAGGATAGAGAATAATAGTAAAAGAATGAAGAAAAAAAGGAAAACAAGAATATCCACAAAATAGAGGACGAACAAGTTTCTGTCTATACGAATTGTTACCAAGTACGGATGGGGTTGTTCATTGTGTAGTATGTTCGGCTGAACACGATGACTGAACAGATAATCCTTATACACTGGAATCGTGTCCACGATGTCTGCAGAGGCCGTTCTCTCACGCATCGACACTTTGTTCACTGCTGCTCACGATTTTGTATAAAAAGAAGACATCTCTCTTGTACGAAACAAATCTACTTCTCGGTCAAACAACACAACCTCACACCCTTCAACACTTCAAACTTCAAAACTCACAAACACACAACTTCAACTCACTGCCCCCAACAGGTACAATGTGCGTCTACGCCAAGACGATCACGTTCCGCGACTGCGAGCACGTTTACGCTAACACAGATCTTGAATGGCCGGACTGCCTCGTCGTCGTCGAAGAGTGTGAGCGTTTTCTCCAGCTGCAGCGTGAGGAAGAGGAGCGCGAGACGTACATCCGGGACGAGCTCACGCCTACCCCGACCGGCACGCGCAAGGACGTGGCCCGCCTGTTCAATCCTCCGGCGATCTGCGTCGAGGTGGCGATTCTGGACACGAGTGCGCAGACGCCCGCCGAAGAGGGCGAGCTCTCCTGCTGCAAGAGCTGCCAGGCGGAGGTGGACCGGCTGGAGGAGGCCTGGCAGACGGGCCTCCTGGAGCTGGAGATGGCGGGCAGCGACGTGCCCGACGTCCTGCGGCTGAGTGCCGGCGATCGTGCCATCCTGGTCAAGGTGCGGAACGCCGCGGTCGACATCATGCACGACATCGTCCGCCACGGGGACCTGGCGCTCTTCGACACGTACCAGAAGACGCTCCTCTCTGCCTTCTCCAACGACACGCCGATCGACTACTGGCCGGTGTTCGTGCGCAAGACGGAGGCGACGCGCCCTGATACCTCTCGCTCGTAGACCAGAGACTCTTTTTTGTAGAAGCCCGGCCCCCAACGTGAGGCCGAGAAGCTCAACCGTAAACCGTAGTAGAACGAAAATACAACCAGTTCTTAATTTGAAATCATATTTTTTCCACATATAATACACACTATGGAGTCTGGCTAAAATCACAGCCGAATTGCTAGAATCACAGCCGCTAAGCCTAATTAGGTAGAGGGGTAGTCACGTGTAAGTCGGCCAGCCGGCCCCTGAATTCAAATCCAAAAAAAAAACAGATAAAACAAAAGCAAAAACTATAAAAAAATACCTCGACCACTATAGTAATTATCTATAACCCGACGGTACCCACGCTTAAAGATAAATTCGTCGATGATCTTCCCATCCTTTATTACCTTTTGTATAGTCGCATCGATCCGAATTCGGTCCTTTACCTCCTAGTCTAAATAGGCTATTTTTTCCTCTTTTGACTAGGGCCTGCGGTTAAGGCCAGGCGGGTTATAATAAGGGCCTATTAAGGTGTAGGATTCGACTTTAAAATACTCTTCTTTAATGAACCGAGTCTTTAAACTATAGGTTAGTCTGTATTAATAATTAGTCTACTTCTTTTTTAACTAGCTTTAATACTATATAACCCTCGTAACTTTATATCTTTTAAAGACTTTGTATAAGTAGTCGTACTTTATAGTCTTTAACTACTTTTAAAAGAGTGAAGCCGAAGGTGAAGCCGAAAGAGGTGTAGTAGGAGGGGGTGTTAGTTTTAAAGGTAAAGGTACTAAATCGCGAGGGTCGTCGAACCGTAGGTACTTTAGTAAAGTCTTTATAGGATTTTAAAAGATAGGGACGGGAGATAGTAAGTTACTAGTAGTTATTATAGTAAATGTTATTAGTTAAACCGTAATTTATAGTTTTTTAAGAGATATTTATAAAGTAACCGAATAAAAAGAAGTAAGGAAGGAGAGGATAATTAAAGCTTTAGAGTAGTAAGGAGTTATAAAGGGTTTTAGTAAGTTTGGTTTTAGTAAGTTTAGTTTTAATAAGTCTAGTTTTAGTAAGTTTAATTTTAGTAAGTTTAATTTTAGTAAGTTTAGTTTTAGTAAGGTTAGCTTTAGTAAAGTTAACTTTAATAAAGTTAGTAAGGTTAGCCTTAACGTAATCTTTTACTATTATAAAATAATAATTAGTAAAGGTAAGGTAGTTAGTAACGATTTAAAAAGTGGGTAAATCCTTTAAACTTTTATATAATTTATAACCTAATATTAACTATATATTAATACTATTTTTTTTTATATAATCTTTTTTATAATTTTAAAATTACTTAAAATATAGTTTATATTTATTTATAGTTATTAAAAGACGGTAGTCCGGTTATAATAAAAAGGGTTTAAAAATATACGTATAAAAGGTAAGATAATAATAAAAAAATATCGTTAACGGGGATAAAAGTTATAAATTTAAAAAGACTAGTTATAGTTAAACTTTTACTTTATTATATAAACGTATAGTAGGCCTATAATAGTTTAATAAGTATTAAAGTAGTAAAGATTAAAGTTATCTTAATTAAAAAAGGCTTATTTTTTTTAAACCTTTTATAAAACTTTATAAAAGACGTAATATAAAACCGTATTAAATAAACTAACGGTTAAAACTACTAGTTTTTTTATTTTTTATTAGTTTTAGTATATATTTAAGGCTTTAATTTAGTTTTAAATAACGTTATATATACTTTTACTTAATATAAATAAGTTAATTTATAAAAATAAAAAATATTTTTTTAAAAGTGTATATATCGTTTCGACTTAAAATATAACTACGTTACTAAAATACGGTAGTTTATTAATTTATACTTTTATAAACTTTTCTTTATAATATTATAATTAAATAATATAAATATACTTTATTAAAAAAGGATGTGTAGTTAAAAAGGCGTATTTAAAAGACTTAACGTTTTACTTATACTTTATCTTTGTCCGGAAGTTAAGGATAAAGGTTTAAAATACTTTAAATTTAATATATTCTAAGTCGTTAAGACCTTTTATAAAGGTTTTACTATAATAACTTACTACCGTTTTATTTATATATTATAAATATATTAATATAGTAGTAGTAGGAAGAACTTATTCGAAAACCGTTAAACTAGTTAGGTAACGGTCCGAAGTTACCGTTAACGGTAAAAGGATGTTATTTTTAGTTAAAAAAATAACTAATTATTATAAAGTTTAGGTATAATCCTTTATAAACTCTTTTAGTAGTAAGTAAAAAACGATAAAAAAAAAGCGTTTATATATATCGACGTTTATAATATTTAATAACGGTATATCGAATTTATTTACTTTATAAATATAGTCGAGTAAAAAAGAGTAAGAGTAGGTTTATAAATAACGTAGTAAAAATGTATAAATAAAAAAAACGGTTTTAACTTTATTATTATAGTTTATTTAAATAAAAAAAAAGAAACCTTTTTCCTTTAAGTTTTAAACGAAGGTGTAAGAAGGGTTAAAACCGTTATATATCTTTTACTTAACCTTTATTACTTTATTATAAAAGTCTTTTTAATTAATATTAATATTAAAGTTTTAGTATAAATAAGTTTTAATTTAAAGGGGTTGTACACTTACGTGTAGTAACCGGCGGATTTTATCTTTTTTTTTACTTAATATCTTTTAGTAGGTTAAATAAAAAAAGGGGTGTTCGTTAAGATTATAATTATAGTGTAGGTGTACGGTATTTTAACGGTACCGAAAAGCTTAAAAATTCTTAACCTTTTTTTAGGTAAGAATAAGAAACTAATAACCAGTAGTACGTATAAAGGTTTACCGTTTTAAACCTTAAAGATTTAAAAGGGCACCCTCTTTTAAAGGGCCTTTCGTAAAGTTATAACGGTTATAACTGTATACTATAGTTTGTTTACCACTCTTCTTATAAAAAAAAAAAGTCGAAAAAGCGTACCCCCTTTTAACAAACTAGGAGGTAATAAAATCAAAAAGTTCCTTTTTTAACGGGAATTCGGCCTTAAGAGGGGGGGTAAGTAGGACAATTTCGGTATTAAAAGAAAGAGGGGATTTAAAGGATTTAGGGGGTATAAAAAAGGTGGCTTAGTAGCCCTTTATCGTGTTTATTTTATTGTTTAAAAAGTGAAGCTTTTATATACAGTGGAAAATCTGGTGATGCCTAACTTTTGGCAGTTAAAAAATTCAGGGGCCGGTTGGCCGACTTATACGTGACTACCCCTCTACCTAATTAGGCTTAGCGGCTGTGATTCTAGCAATTCGGCTGTGATTTTAGCCAGACTCTACACTATGGCGTGATTTGATTAGTGATGGAGGTGAAAGCTTGCTCTCTTCGGGTATAGCTGGTATAACTCCGTTAAGATCCACCCGAGACCCGGAGAGCGGAGAGTAGAAAGCGCCAGCAATCTCAAGCTCTAAACTTCTCTTCCCTAGACTCAGCCTTGCCTTTTTGTCTTGTTTCAACCAGTACGCGCATATCAGCCAGCATGGACCAGTCCCGCCTTTTTAAGCCCGTCAAAGTGGGCGCCGTCACCCTGCGGCACCGCATCGGCATGGCGCCCCTGACGCGCTTCCGCGCATCTGCCGACCACATCCCGACACCGTCGATGGTGGAATACTATGCACAGCGGGCATCGGTCCGGGGCACGCTGCTCGTGTCGGAGGGCACGTTCATCTCCGCCAAGCACGGCGGCTACGGCCTCGTCCCCGGCATCTGGAACGCCGAGCAGGTCGCCGCCTGGCGGACGGTCACCGACGCCGTCCATCGCAAGGGCAGCTTCCTGTTCTGCCAGCTGTGGGCGCTGGGACGCGCCGCAACCCCGGACGTGCTCGCCAAGACGGGCGACGTACTGCAGAGCGCGAGCGCGATCCCGCTGTCGGGCGAGGGAAAGCAGACGCCACGGGCGCTGACCGAGGAGGAGATCTGGGAGGCGGTCGGCCAGTTTGCGATTGCCGCGAAGAACGCCGTGGACGCCGGGTTTGACGGCATCGAGGTGCACGGCGCCAACGGCTACCTAGTCGACCAATTCACCCAGGACGTCTCCAACAAGCGCACTGACGCGTGGGGCGGCAGCGTGGCAAACCGGTCGCGGTTTGCCGTCGAGGTGGTCAAGGCTGTGAGCGCGGCCATCGGGCCCGAGCGCGTGGGCATCCGCCTCAGCCCGTTCAACGACTTCCAGGACATGCGCATGGCCGATCCGGTGCCGCAGTTCTCGGACGTCGTGGCGAAGCTCCGCCCCCTCAACATTGCCTATCTGCACCTCGTCGGACCGCGCGTGCGCGGCAACTCCGTTGTCGAGACGACGGATTCGCTGGACTTTGCGTACAACATCTGGGACCGACCGCTTCTCGTCGCCGGCGGCTTCGAGCCGGAATCGGCTAAGAAGCTCGTCGACGAAGAGCAGCCGGACAAGGACATTGTGGTCATCTTCGGCCGGGCATTCATCGCGAACCCCGACCTGCCGTTCCGGGTTCAGAAGAGAATTCCGTTCCATCCGTACAACCGAGCGTCGTTTTATGATCCGAGCGACGTGGAAGGCTACACGGGTCAGCCGTTCAGCAAGGAGTTCCTGGAAAGCACCGAGGTATCTGCATAGCCATAGACATTAGAGAGGGCCGTTCATGTGTCCGGCCCAGCAGTGGAAAGCGACATGCATAAACCGGGCGTCTTAGACAGATTTAGATAGATAATGTGCATTCAACATGGCATCGTTTACAACAGAGGCGGGCGACAGGAACTAGATAGACATGTAGGAATGATGAGATTTTGGATGATTGCATGCTTTGCTGCGCCTCATCCTGCCGCATGACCGCTCTTCCATACAAGATGCACGGCTGGCCATACGCTTCCACCGCAGACATTCAAAAGACGTAGCGGAAGTTGGGGTTCTGCTTGTCCGTCAGGTCCTCAAACGCATGCGTGAACCGGTCGTCGGCGGCCTCCGACACGCCCGCCTGCGCCAGCGCGTCGCGCAGCTTGTTCTGGCGAATCAGGTAGAAGCGCAGCGAGACAATGACAATGACCAGCAGGGTGTAGCAGCCCAGGTGCGTCGCAAAGGCGATAAAGTAGCGCGGGCCGTTCCACGACAGGAACACCTGCGGCCCGATGGCGTTGCCGGCGGCCCAGATGACAAAGTTGAGGGCGACGGCGACGGACTTTTTGGTCTGGCCGGCGATGTTGCGCGAGATCATGGACAGCGCCAGCGTCTGGGCGGACCAGAACGAGAGCGTGATGTAGTAGCAGATGAGCAGGCCGACGCGCTGCGAGAGGTGGTGGAGCGGCACGGTCATGAGGCAAATGGTGCCGATGAAGCTGGGGACGCAGAAGCCGAGCATGACCAGCAGGTTCTGGCCGGTCTTGTTGACGAGGTAGCTCGACGTCAGCAGCACAAAGATGATGTAGAAGCCCAGCACCATGGCCAGCAGCTGGGTCTGCAGCACGTTGAAGCCGAAGCTCTTGATGATGATGCCCTGGAAGGCGCCCAGGCCGGACGTCGGCAGCGTCGTGAACAGCGCAATCAGCGCGTAGCCCCAGCACTGCGGGTCGCACAGGGCCTCGATGACCTGCTCGCGCTTGAAGACGCGGTTCTGGATGCCCGTCTGGTTCTCGCGCACGCGCTCGATCATGAGAATCTTGTCCTCCTCGGTGAAGCACTTGGCGCGCATGGGGCTGTCGGGCATGTACCAGCCGACGAAGAGGCCGAATAAGACGGAGAGGGCGCCGTAGGCGAGGAAGATCCACTGCCACGACTTGAGCGGCCCCGAGTGGATCAGGCTGAAGCAGTAGGCCAGCAGGCCGCCGACCACCTGCTGCGCGCCGTTCATCATGTACCAGTAGGTGACGCGCGACGCCTGCTCCTCGCGCTTGTACCAGATGCTGGACAGCAGCACAAACGACGGCTGGCAGGCGGACTCGAAGAGCCCCAGCAGGGAGCGGACGACGACGAGGCCGGTGAAGTTGTTGCAGGCGGCCGTGCAGGCGAGGACGGCGCCCCAGGCGACGATGCTGAAGCTCAGATACTTGGCGATGGGGACGCGGGCGATGATCCAGTTCTGGGGGTACTCGACGATGAGGATGGTGATGTAGATGCACGTGGTGAGCCAGCTGTACTGCAGACGAAGTTAATAAGTGCTGTTTACGTCGGGGGTTTTGGTCCATTATCCTCGTCGTACGTACATCTTGGCCAACGAGGTGGGTGTCCTTGACGATGCCCATGATCGAGGCAAACGAGAGCGTGCCCTTGTCGATGGCCTGCAAAAAGTACGTTGCGATCATGATCACCAGCACGCGCCTGTCGATTTTCCGTCGGAGCTCCCGGTTCTTCTCGGGCGAGATGCTTGGCCGGTCGCCCATGACATACTTGGACAGCTCCTTGTCGATGCGGTCCACGTTGACGGCGTCCTTGCCGACCTCCATGGATCCGCGGTGCTCGGCTTCGCCGATCTCGCCAATCTTGTCGCCGCCGGCCTTTTCGCCATGGCGTCCGTGCTGCCCGCGGAGGCGCGGCGAGGTGCTGGTGGCGGGCAACGCCGTCTCGGGGTCGGTAACCTCAATCGAAGTCATGGTGGGCGTGCAGAAGTAGAGATGGGAGAGAGGGTCGGCTCAGCGGAAAGTGATAGTGCTGTAGGGACGTGTGGATGTCGCAGTGTGGCGCCAACATCAACAGAATCGAAAGACTGGAGGAACGAAGACGTTTTATGGACGTTGCGGTTGCATGCCCGCGACGACGACCATTGCAATCCTATCCCGTACGAGGACAGCCGTCGTTGCATGGCATGGCGTAGCACCACAACATCGCAGTCGGAATTACAGCATCCACAACGAGGGGACGCCTCAGTCGCTTGCCCAGACTCGTACGTTGTCTATTTCTTCTGCCTCCTCACAACAGGCGCCTCTCGTCCCTGTCAAGAGATGACCCGCCTGTTCGGCGTTCCCGCCCAGTCCCTCGCCTCCCCCTTGCTTCTCCGCCTTCTGCTTCCCCGCCTTCCGCCAGCGAGGGTACGTCTTTGATGGACCTTACGTGATGGGATTTCGGTTCGGGCTTTCTTCTCTCATGGTGGACCATCCCATTTCCCTAGTGTCGATCCCCGTGCGGGGATTAGCTTTCGTGTGGGCTGGGGTGCCCCCTTGAGCAGAGAAGGCGGGCCACGGCACAAGACCACCCGCCGTGTTGACTGCCGAGGTGCTTCGGGTTGTGTGAACCAACTGGTGCAGTCGGGACGCTGGACGGCGTCTGATTCGTGGGATATCCTCGGGGCTAGTTAGTGGCGCACGCGCCGCCACCGTCGAAGGATGCAACACCCCAGCGGTAGAAAGCAGAGCGAGGCCAGGGAGCAAGGTTGCATATAACGATGGCCACGTGGAATGGCGGCGTGGAAGCACACAGCATACACAATGTGTTCGGGGCAATGCTGCACCGGGAGGGCGCTGCTGGCTCGTCTCGGCGTCAGCTTGCCCAACGTACCGAAATGAACGGCGTGACCAGGGGAAGATACAGCTCGAACGCACCATGACGTCGGATGACAGCTGGAGCACCTCGCGCTCTCGCTGGTGCGGTTCCGACCGGCGTGTTTCCCCACGGGGGGGGGGGGCGGTTCTTATTTTTCTGGAGACTAGAACAACCGGTTGGACAACTTGTGTTGGAAGGAAACCTCGGAAGGAAACCGTCACAACCACAACGTGAAAAGGCAGACTTGACGCGGCACGGACAGCGCACGACACCTAGATCTACCCAACACCAGCTCGCAACTCGCGCCGGCTAGACGCAGAGGCTGTCCACAGTTCCCCGTTGCCCGCCGCGCATTTTGCCGTCATGCCATCCGAACTCTACGGCATCAAGGCCGCCGACGTGCATGCCAAGATCCGGCTGTTGATCGATGGCATGGTCAACATCAAGGATGCGACGGGCGAGTTTCTCATGACACTGGACGACGGCAGAGTCATCGACACCAAGGGATGGAATGACTGGGTGAGCTCCCTCACGGCCCTCCGCGCGCTTGGGTCTCCTCGCTGCCATCGCCGCTCTCCCCCCGACGCTGCGCCGCTGCTAACGTGAGCGTTCGCTCTCTCTCCCCCCGATCCCAGGAATGGACACACGGCGTTGGTCTGCTTGGCCTGTGGCAGTACTACGAATTGACGGGTGAGCAGCGCTATCTCGACATCATCGAGGCGTGGTTCCGCGACCGCTTCGCGACCGGCGGCACCACCAAGAACATCAACACCATGGCCGTCTTCCTGACGCTCGCATACGTCTATGAGCGCACGGGCAACGAGACCTACCGGCCGTGGCTCGACGGCTGGGCCGAGTGGGCGTACCACGACCTGCCGCGCACGCGCTACGGCGGCTTCCAGCACATCACCTACCTCGAGGTCAACGACCAGCAGCTGTGGGACGACACGCTGATGATGACGGTGCTGCCGCTCGCCAAGATCGGCCTCGTCCTGGGCCGCCCGCACTACGTCGCCGAGGCCAAGAGGCAGTTCCTGCTGCACGTGCAGTACCTGCTCGACCGGCCCACCGGCCTCTTCTTCCACGGCTGGCAGTTTACGCCCGGCGCGTCCGCCGCCGGCCACAACTTTGCGGATGCGCGCTGGGCGCGCGGCAACAGCTGGGTCACGATGGTCATCCCCGAGTTCCTCGACATGGTGCAGATCGACCCCGCCAGCGACCCGGTTGGCGGCTTCCTGCGCGACGTGCTCGACGCCCAGTGCACGGCGCTGGCGCCGCTGCAGGACCCGGCCACGGGCCTGTGGCGCACGCTGCTGGACGTGCCAGTCGAGGAGGGCTCCTACGTGGAGGCCAGTGCAACGGCCGGGTTTGCCTACGGCATGCTCAAGGGCCAGCGCAAGCGGTACTTGGCACGGCAGAGCAGGCCCACGGCGGCCGCCGCGGCTGGAAAAACAACAGAAAAGGCAGAAAAGGCAGCACAGCAAACAATCGCCCGTCTGGCCGTCACAGAGTACGACCCGGTCGCCGTCAGGGCGATCCAGGCCGTGCTTGACAACATCGACGAGCGCGGCGAGCTGCGTAACACGTCCTTTGGCACGGGCATGGGCCACGACCTGCAGCACTACAAGGACATCCCCATCACCAGCATGCCGTACGGGCAGGCCATGGCCATCATGGCCCTCGTCGAGTTTCTGCGGGCGTTTATATAGAAGGACGAAGAGAAAAAAATTGGGTAAAAAAGGAACACTAGAAAGTAGAACATAAGCTTCTCCCTGGGCGCCCACATGATGGGTGTCGGCGGTGCAGCATCCCCTTTGGAGCCAGCCCGTCGTTGGTTTCAAGGCGGCATACGTCCTTGTAGCGCGTGAGGTATACTATCACTAGGTTGCACGGCAGCTCGATCTGGTACTCGCAAATAGACACATAATGAAATACGCCGGGCGCAGACGGGGTTGGTCCGGCCAAGTCACGCTATTTGAATCGCAACCTTTTGTCCCAAAAAAATGTACTCAAGTTTCTTGCCGCAGGCCCCCCAAAGCCAGGGCGAAACGACGACCCAGTTTCACTTGAACTGGTCTCCAAACTTGGCCAGGTCGTAGTACACATCCACCGTGGCCTTGTACTCGCTCCGCCAGCACTTCTTGAAGAACGAATTACCATACAGGATGCAGCTTAACCGTACAGATCTGTCTACAGTGTTCGCACTCATTATACACTGTACATCCAGGGGCACGCCAATAAGCTACTCCGTAGGCAACGGGAAGGCGAGGAACAGGGAGCACTCGGTTGCCTTGGTGCGGACAAGGCTCCACAGGTGGATGGGAAGGCAGTGCAGCTCTCTTGGGGATGCAGGGCCGGCTGTGTTGGCAGGCCTGTCTGCCACACTCCACAAACGTATCCACGGTGCGCCGGTGGCCGCAGGTGAAGATCAAATGGTCGTGTCTGAGCTGGCACATGGTGTCGGCCGTCGTGTAGATGCCCTTGGAAGTGTCTGTATAACTGCTTGTGTCTCGTTAGCTTTTTTGAATCGGTCTGTAAGAGACAGAGATACGACAAGTGCTCACATCGAATTGTCTGCGTGGCCGGAGACGAGGGGAACCAGAGTGCTGAGCAGCGAGACCGGGCTCGAATATGGTCCAGGGTGGACGAGAGAAAGCGTTCGGGTGGTGTCTTGGACTTTGTTGAATACGAATACGGAGGCCTGGGTAGAGTTTCAGGCGGGGGTAGTGATGGAAGGATGAGGCCCTTAATATCGGTAATTTGAGTGTTGCTTTTGAGAAATGTCGTCCTTGGGAAATCAAGACACGTTGAGAAAGCGGAAGTGGTTTGTTAAAGGAGGAAGGCTAGGCTGCAGAAGCTACCGATCCTTGCCGGCCCTTTCCATTCGCATTCTGTGAATCCTACGAGACCCAACACCGAACAACCACCAACAGGTGGAGGAGAGCGAGAAGCCTGTACAGATCATAATGGAAGCCCCTCCTCCTCTTCTGCCGTGAATCGGTGAACCTGTGCCCGAAAAGGCATACACGACGCATTCACGCCAATGCGTATGATAAACCACACTCACCGTGACGGGCTTGGGTCGGACAATGCGCATGGGGCAGCGCAGGCTGCGAGCACCTGGTCTGAGGAGGAGGCCCTGCTTGGCCCGACGTAACCGAGGATTGGGAGGGATGGTAGATCGGGAGTCACATTGGCTTGCATGTGCTGCTCGCTGCCGCGAAGCGAGCCAAATGTCGGGCAGTTGCAAGGTGTTGTTGGGTCCTTCAACTTGTAAGTGTTGCTTCGGACCCGCCATGCCAGACACCACAAAGCTAAGCATCTAAACGTGTAGCTAGGCACCGTATGGAGGCTAACCCGGATCCGTGATCCGCGGCTTTGGTTTCCGAGAGAAAAAAATCATTGACTGTACTCGTGGTCTGGTGTGACAGGGTCTTTGTAATGGTGTTGGCAGTCTGAGCATAATCAATACAAGACTTCACTTGTCAAGGACCGGGTTTTCTGCGGTGGACACTGAATATATAAACCGTGTCTCCGTCATTGGTCGATTTGCTTCGGTTTTCGTTATTGGCATTCCTTGATCGCGAGCTGATGCTAACAGGAAAGGGGGGAAAAGGAAAAGGGAACTACACAGCAAAACTGTTTCTGATGCTGATATTGCTGACTGCGCGTCACGTTGCTTCCCGTTGCCACGTCTCACATCCCGCGTCCGCTCCTCTCATCCACCATGTCGGCCGCCGCCAGGCGCCTCCAGGGCAAGACCGTCGTCATCACGGGCGCCTCTTCGGGAATTGGCCGTAGCTGCGCGTTCGAATTCGCCCGTGCTGCCGCCGCAGCTGGTGGTCTCCGTCTTATTCTGACCGCCCGGCGCATTGGCGAGCTACAGAAGATTGCCGAGGATCTTACTAACGAGCTCGGCGACGCCTGCGTCAAGGTCCTTCCGGTCCAGCTTGACGTTAGCAAATCTGATGAGGTCCGGTCGTTTGTCAGCAACCTACCGGAGAGGTGGCGCGATATCGACGTGCTCGTGAACAATGCGTGAGTCGTGTCTTGGATTTCCACTGCTTTGCCCGTCTCTGCTCTGTTCTTCTCACAGATGCCGTTTTGTATATAGTGGTCTTGTCAAGGGTGTTACGCGCGCTCCCGATATCGCCGAGGAGGACATTAACATCATGTTCGCTACCAACGTTACCGGCCTGATCAACATGACGCAGGCTGTCCTCCCCGTCTTCCTCCAGCGCGGCCCGGAAGGGTGCGCCGGTGACATCATTAACATCGGCAGCATTGCTGGCCTCGACCCATACCCCGGTGGCAGCATATACTGCGCGACCAAGGCTGCCGTGCGCAGCTTCTCTGAGAGCCTGAGAAAGGAACTGATCTCTACCCGCGTACGCGTGATCGAGATCGACCCGGGCCAAGTCAAGACAGAGTTTTCTGTGGTTCGGTTCTACGGCGACAAGGCCAAGGCTGATGCGGTCTATGAGTGAGATTGAACCCGATCTGCTGTGTTCTCTTTTTCTTTTTTTTCTTTTTTGTTTAGTTTCGTTCTTTTCTTTCTCGTCTTTCTTTTCATTCTTGGACCCTGAAACTAACTGCCCGGCGATTGTTAGTGGTGTAGACCCTCTTACACCTGATGATATTGCCGAGGTGGTGGTGTTTGCCGCGTCACGGCCGGATAACGTGGTGCTTGCTAATGCCCTTGTCTTTCCGCAACACCAGGTACGCTCCTCTTATTATTTTATCCCCTTGCTTTGTTTGGCCATAGTCTAACTTCTGACAACGCCGTCCAGGGCTCTGCTAGCCATCTATACAAGAGATAAAGAGCAAAGAATCGATCGATTTTATGTTGTAGATCCTATAGCTATTCGTGTATCAGTGACTGTCTACGCCCTTCAGCTGTTCCATGTTCTTCGTCATTCCCAAGGCGAGCAACCCGATGTCAAAGTGCCCCACGACAAACCGAGCACCTAGTTCCTGCACTGCGTGTCTGCAAATGTCTGGACGCGTGTACAAGCCCGCTATTCCAAAAACCTTGCCCGCCTTGCGAGCTGCATCGGCCACCGCGCGCAGTGCGTCTTGGAAGAGGGGATTGCCCCAGTCGCTGAGAATGCCCAGTTCCAGTGTGAGGTCGTTCGCGCCAAGCAGCAGGACATCGACACCTTCGACGGCAGCGATGCTCTCAATGTTCACGAGACAATCCCGGGTCTCCACCATGATGAACACGGTGGAACCGACCGTGTCGAGCTGTCGGATCAGCTCCCTTGCCCCGATTTTCTGAAAGGAGAATTGGGGGAGCGCCGCTGTGAGTGACCGGTGGCCGTTGGGAGGAAACTTTGTGCAGGCGACCGCCGCTCTCGCCTCCTCTGGCAGTTGATGCTGGTTTAGTCTCGTTTGAGTCCAAGGGGGGAGGGGGAGAGTGAGCGTACCGACTGAGCTGACGTGAGGGAAAACCACCCCCATGGCGCCACTGTCGAGAACGCGCTGGACGTGCCCGGCACCACACTGGTAGGGCACGCGGACAAACGGCGTAATCCCAGCCAGCAGCGCGGCAGAACACAGCCGATTGACGTCTTTTATGGAGAACGCCGAATGCTCCTGATCGACAAAGACGGAGTCATATTCGGCGGCTTTTGCGAGCTGCACCACCTCGTTGCTCGTGACGATCTTGATACCGAAAGCCTGGCAGAGCAGCTCGCATTAGCGCAGGTGACAAGAACAACAAGAACGACAAGAATCCTGCGCATTCGGAAAGCACGAGCCTACCGTGCAGATCCGGTTCTGGGATACATTGCGCTGAAGATTGTTTTGGAGCATGGTCTGGAGGTTGTGCGGTTGGAGGAGAAGGGCGAGATGCGCGATTCTGGCTTGGAGGAGAGACGTAGCCGGTGCGTTTGTTGCGGTGGCAAGTATGGAGTTGGTATGGAACCCCCCCACCATCATATACGCTTGCGGCTACGCTATCCGGAGCCACATTGTCGGAGGACCGGTTCCATGATAGTACGATTGGGGGGGGGGGGGATATTGTACAGACATAAAGGCGACCCAAAGTGCAGAACTGGACTAATCGGTTTCATTATGTTAAATATTATGAATTTACTGTACAGACTCCAGCCACTGGAGATCCTCCATGCTGAAGGTGAATGCACTTTCCAGCGGATCAAGTCCGTCGGCTTGCAGCTCTTGGAGCGCTTCTGCCGAGTGGAATCCCTCAGGCTGTGACAATGAGCCGGTTTCGGAGACCTCGGCAGCCGTGTCGTCCTGGCTGAGATCGGGGCTTGCACGGCCGCGCAGACCGGCCGGCTCAGCTTCGACCACGTCGCAAACGGCACGATTCAGCGCGCGCCCATCTTGCGTCATGGAAGCAGAGGATGTGCGCCCGAACGCGGCGGCAATGTTGCAAGCCAGCTTCGACACATCGTGGAGGTTGGCCCTGAGAGACGCTGCGAAGACATTTCCCCTGCCAGCCATGTCCTGAAGGATGGCTTCGGCAGCGTCGAGAACGGCAGCATCGGCGATTCCTGGCGCGAGAACGTCTGTGAGCAGCACGGTCAGGGCCGACAAAAACGTCATTTCGAGGTCGAAGAACAAGAACGTTTCTGCCTTGCGTTAGTGTGAAGAAAAACGCAGGAAGAGCGTGTGGTGGAACACGCACCAAGAGCGCCCTGTTCGTGGAGGGCGGAGAGAATGGTGATGCTCAGGACAGCGGCATTCACCGACGTCCTGATCATCCTCGATGCGGAATCGAACGAGACATTCATCGGCGTCGCACGGCTATTGGTATTGTGGCCACGGCGAGCAGCGTCAAGGCAGTGCAGAAGAACTGGCTTGCAAGCCAGCAGGACACACTAGAAAGGCCGGAGATCGGTTAGGTAGAGGCCGGAGGGGTTGTCCGGATAGGAAACTCAACCCACATGGCAGTAGCAGAGATGGGAAGTCGCTGCAGGTCTTGAAATAGTTAGAAGCGACTGCCCGTAGCAGAGCTGTTGCAAACTGCTTAGGCTTTGCCCAAGATCCCTCAAGCCCGCAAGCTCCACAGAAATGTCTGTCATGAACGCATGACTGAGAGTTTCCTCGTCTGCATGTTTTGAGACAACTGCCACATGGAATTAGAACAGAGTTCCTGCAGCAGAGTAAGGGAGCTCTTCGTTCTGGTTCGGTCAGGGGGGCGAGGGCACGACTGAACAGATCTGCAGCCGCCTCACCTGATACCACCCTTGTCAAGAAGTTGGTAATGGAAAGAGAGAGCCGCAGCTGCACGTCTGCGACGTCGTCGTGCAAAGAGACGCCCTCCGCAGACGGAGGCAGACTGCCACTGTGCTCCCCCCCGACACTGCGAGGCTCAACGCCGATCGCCGCCGCACAGCGCTGGTAGAGCACTCTGATCGTGTACCATAACTCTCTCCCTTGGCTGCAGGCGGGATCGGTGTGCATGTACGGGGCACCCGCGTGGGCGATACTGGTGGCCTGTTCAGCCTAGAACATGCAAATTAGTAGCACAACCGCCAGAGAGCACCTCACAGCTTGGCTGCCCCCACCACGCCACGCAACAGGCGCTTACATAGAGATATGCTGCGTCATGCAAGCCGGCGCATTGCGCATAAAGAGCCAGCAGACACAATGCCTCCTCTGCGGCCAGGGGCTCTCGGCTCAAGATGATGTTTGATGGCAAGGCCGCCGCGCCTTGCAAGAACTCGCGCACGCCAGGTGGCCCCTGAGCGGTCGCCCCACGCCCCAAAAACAGTTTCCCCAGTGCGATGACAAGAAGGAGCTTCACACGCCAGACGCCGGAACTCGTGAGGGACGAAGGCTGGGTCGGAAAGACGCTTTCAAGCTCCTCCAAAAACTTTGCGCAACGGAAGCTGTGGAAGTGCGCATGGAGCTGGAAGTCTACAACCCGCGCAAGGTGTACTATGTAGCCCTTTGGCGGCAGCACGAAGGGTGCGTCGTTGCCGAGTTGCGTGACATCCAGTGAATAGCCGCTCCCCGGGGACACTTGTTCATGATGTGGACATATGGCACTATGTTGATGTGCCTCCGTGTCTAGGATACGCCGTACGTCATGACAGAAATCCCACGTAGAGATATGGCGGGAACGCGCTGCGGCGCGTCAGGAATACGATCTCAATGGAAACCAGTCGAACCGAGCGGCATGTTAAATACCTATTCGCCTTGTCTGTGCAGGCGCAGGACCGAGACGGTCCGTCGTGTCGGCGCGACGAGCAGTATTATTAATAAACTGGGCTGCACGGGGCTGCGGTCGTTCGCGTGCAACCGGAACCGGGCGGCTTGTTGCTTCCACGGGGACGCCTAGGTCAACCGGAGGTGATCTTCGGTTATCTACCTCCGGAACTTGCTGATGCGCAAACCCAGCACGCCGCTGCATATCGCGCCAATGTCTTTGAAGTGTAAGCTGGCGCCCGCGCGGGGGGGGGGGGCGGTGGTGCTTTTTCTCGCGATAGAGTTTCTACCTTTCCGAGACAATGATTCGCCTATCCGCCTTGTCAAATACGCAGGACTGGCTACGGTTCACGCAGTTCAGACACGGTGTCGTTCCCGAGCATCTCACTTTACGCTGCTTGCAGCCGCGGCAACTATTGAGAATCTCGTCAGCCAAGAACATGAGGGGGAAAGGAGCTTGTGTCACAAAATCCAACGCCACATACGCATTGATGACCCTTTTCCTCGCATGCGCGGCCGCTCTCCCTGATGGTGATGGGGATGGTGTCGACATGTTGATTGCATCCTCGGCGGTGGTAACGTAGCGAGTTACGGGATTCTTGCAAACATGGCTCTCTACGATCATAACCTCTGAAAACCTACAACGCGCATCTGCATGGTTGTGAACCCCTCACGAGTATGCCCCTACATGAGTGGTTGTCCCTTGCCTAAACCGAACAGTCCAAAAGACGGTTACCAATCGAACTCTGCACGTGGTCTCAGGTCTGACCACTTACAAGGTTTTGCCATTTCCATTACTATTTATTATCCTCTAAATACTTGCAATTTCAATATTCATCACTGGGTCCCACTTTTCGATCTTTTTGGTCTCGGGATGGCCTTCCGAGCAAAGCGTCCCGTTCTGCAAGAGAACAGGCAATAATACGGATGTGGCCCCTCTTCGAGCATTTGTTTGCTCCGAGGTCAGATACCCTGTCGAGTTGCATTGTGCTACAAACACACAGCTTCGCACCTTGGCGACCGCCCCCAACCGCGACATGGCAATCTACCATATTGGTGAGTGTTGGTAACTAAAAGTATGTCAGTGTTGTTATCCTCGGTCTTCCGTACTGATCGAAAGCCCCGCCGAGAGTAAAAAGTACTCTTCAAACTGAAGCCAGAAGTGACCCTGACTCGCCTCGCAGAATGGGAAAAGCTTGCTAGAGACATGGTCGGTACAATCCCTGGCTTGCAGCGTCTTGATCTTGGCCCTGCTTATGCGAGCACCGCACACCGAGCTCAAGGCTACAACATGGGATTCATTGCGGTGCTGGATAGACCAGAGACAATCGGAGTTTACGCCCAGCACCCTGCTCATTTACAGTAGGTATCTCCCGAGAACAGCAATGTAAAGTAACGGCGTTCTAACGAGTGAGTAGGGTGCACAAACTCAGAGAGGAGATTTCTACGGATACCATTGTATACGATCTCGAGGGCGCTTCATAGCCGCCTTCTTGTAGTCTTGCACCTTGGGGCAGACTGGAATCGGGAGACTAGGCAGGCAAAAAGGGGGGGAGGGACAAGAGGATTCGGATGGCAGCTATATAATAACAAATGGTACCGTGTGTCTTGAAAACTGCGGAAACTGCACCGCCTTTGTCTTCTACGTAGTTTGAGCAGCCGCGTACCAGCCGTCAGCACGGAGTTGAACAAGTGACAAAGTCTAGTCCACGGCTTGCCAGGTTTGTGAGGGGCTCCCTCATTTCACACTTGAGGTTTTCATTGAAGTAGGACAAAAGCCGCTATAATATTGACAACTTATCTAGCTACTTGTACAATAGAGTGAGCACCCTGTGCCTCGGGTGCCTGTCGAGATAGCGTTCCTGCAGCTTATGTTCCGAGCGGAAATCCCATTTGCATCTTCGGCAGTAGTTTAACAGCAGTATGCCGCACCGCTGCTGCACCCTTTACAGGATATACCTGTGTTTCTGCTGCAGGCTCCTGGCTGTATTTAGGTCGGTCCCTTCGATCTCCGCGGTCACTGAAAGCTTGTGGAGCTGGTCGCCGCGAAGATCATCAGCCTCTGTCGTGCGCTCATCAAGCTCTTTGTTCTGTCGTGCCAGTACCCCCCGCAAAACCAGCACGGTCAGGCCCATCAAGACCTGGGCGCCGATGCACAGACACAGCGCCATGACATAGTGCGGAGACGATTTGGACTTGTAGGTAAACGGCGTCCAGATGCTGGAGCTGTTGCCCAGCATGTTCATGATGGCGTACACGGCAGCACGCTTTGCCGGCGGCCTAGGAGCGCTGCTGCTGATCCAAGCGTACAGGATCGGGGTCTGCGTAAAAACAAAGACCATGAGGAAGAAACTGAAGTAGCGAGGGCCGAAGGAATCCGTCGTCATGAAGATAATCCAACCGGTAATCGTAGCCGGAATCGTGTACAGGATGAACCAGGAACGGACTTGTAGGCGATCTGAAATCCGGCCGTGGATGACGGTCCAGGCGGCAATGAAAACGTAGGGCGGCGACACAATGAGGAGAGAGATGACGTTGTTGTAGCCCAGCGTCTTGGCGAGTGTGGGAAAGAAATTTTGGAAGCCTTGGGAGGCGTTGATGCACATGTGCACAAAAGAAATCAAGTACGTTTTCGGGTCCGCCAGTGCCTGTTTGAGGCCGATCAAGTGGGACGCCGTGCCGTCGTCGTCGAGGTCGGCCTCGGCGTGGTCGATGGCCATGCGTCGATTGGCGATGCGCTTCATCTCTGGTGTCAACTTCTTCCACGTGCTTGGGAAATCGGGCAGCATGAAGCACATGCAGAGGCCGATGAACATCGTCATCGTACCCTCCACAATGTACAGCCAGCGCCACGCCGCCATGCCTCGGGCTCCGTTGAGTCCGCTGAGGATGCCGGCGGCAATAAGGTTTCCAAATGCGCCCGACAAGATGTTGCCCATGTAGAAGATGGTTGTTCGAAATGCAATCTCCTTCTTCGTGTACCATTTGGAAATGTAGAACAGAGCCCCGGCAAAAAATGGCGACTCTGCGAGCCCCAGAATGAAACGGCACGCAACGATGCCCCCGTAGCTCTGGGTCTGCGACGTGAGGCAGGAGACCAAGCCCCAGGCCACGACCTTTGGCCGAAATCAGGTCAGTGCGTGTTGTGCTGTGCTGTGCGGCGCCGAGCCGGAACGCGTCTTCGCAGTCGTCGACTTACCCAGAATCCCAAATAAAGCGACGGCCTTCCGCAATAGTTGAGGAAGAGGTTGGACGGAACCTGTCCCAGGAGGTATCCAACGTACATGATGCTGAGCCCTACAACGAAAAGGGAATGAGCATCATTTCGGCCACGCCACTGTAATCCAACCCTCAGGAGAACCATACCAACTTGATACTGGGTCGCGCTCAGGCCCAGATCCCGCTCCAGACCCTGCAGTTTAGCAGCCGAGTAGTTGTTCCTATGGAAATATTAGTCTTGGACCGTCTCTACCAGGATGGATGCGGATTTCGTACTTGTCAATGTAGTTCATAAGATAGACAAGAACGAGAAAGGGCATAATGAGAAAGTCGATTTTGCGGACAAGCTTTCTCTCAAGCACTACCTCGTCGTCCGTCAGCCCGCGGCCGACGTCGGGCGGCGATACATTGTCGTCCGTAACGCTATAGTCTGTCTTCACTATGCTATTAACCATTGTAGCTAAGTAGAAGTAAACTAGTTTTGCGTGCGTGTGGTGGTACAAGGGAGCTGCCGCTATTCTGATTAAAAGAGATCAGAGTGAAGGCCAGGCGGTGCGGGCAGCCATTTTATAAAGCAGGAGCCCTTGGTATACGCGTAGTTCGCGATGGACGGCAATACTGGAGGCACGCGGCAAAGTGATGTGGTTGGATTCCGTGTTGATCGAGTCGATACCAGTCTTTCGAGCTCGTGCGAGCACGTGGGCTGGGGCTTCGCACGAAAGAACAAAAAGAAAGCAACGGCCGGATGACTGTTTGAACGCGGCTGGCCAGTCTCCAATCTTCTTCTCGGCGTCATAGTAGTAGCATCGCAGTCGTGCACGGCCGCCGTCGGCCAAGAACAATGGTGGGTTGTGCAACGCGAAAAGCTCGGATCGAAGCTATGTGCTTCCGTCCCGGTGAAGGATGGATTTTTTTTTAGTTGTGGTATTTAACGTGCACACTGTCGATCGAAGCGGCTAGGTTCTGGTTCTAGGATGTGGATATGCGGGCATGCCTTGAGACAAAAAAAGCCACGGAGGCGGTATCCGAAAGAACGGTCCGCCGAAGCGGAGATCCGAGACCAGCTGTTGTAATGATGCAACGTGCTCTAATAAGCCGATGTCAATATGCCTTGTACGATTTTGCATCACCACATCAGTCGTCACCTCGAGCATCCCCGTCGCGACTGAAGTACGAGAAGCACATGTTCTAGGGAGATGGATCAATTTGCATTACTGAGTATTTTATACCGCAAGTACGAGCCCTTTGCAGCTACAGACTTCCGCCAGCTACGCGACTCTGTCCCTGGGCGGTTGTCCATCGATCATCTCTTTCATGTGGTCCACCATGCTGATACACGTGGTCGTCTGCACTTCCGTAGGTGAGCCGCCAATATGCGGAGTCATGACCAGATTTTGCAGGTCAAACACATCCCCATACGCATCCCTTGTAGGAGGCTCACTCGTCCACGCATCCACGCCGGCGGATCCGATGATGCCCTCACGCAATGCTGTCCACAAGTCCTCCTCATCTACGACGCCGCCACGAGCAACGTTGATAAGGATGGCTGTCGGTTTCATTTTCTTCAGAACGGACAGATTGACAAGTCCTGTGGTCGCCGGAAGAAGAGGCACGTGGAGAGACATGACGTCGACAGCGCGGGCCAAAGCATCCAGCGTATCGACTCGGACATGCGGAATGGTCGCCCATGCGTCGGCTGGGAGATAGGGGTCATACCTGAAGACGGGACACGACGTTAGCCAAGTCCAACATTACCATTGTAACGAAGCTGATGGTGGGCTAGCAAGTTTTCTTGTACGTACACGAGGACGGTCCCGTCAAAGGCACCGATGCTGTCGCTGTTGTCAGCCTCGTTGTCCCGCTTGTCTCAGTCCGTGGATTCGTGGTTGTAAAGGAGCCACATACAACTTCTTCGCGGTTAGCTGGCCGATCTTCCCGCCGCCGACGATTCCAAACGTCTTGCCCGTGAGGAGCGACGCGGAGTAGATGCTTCTGCACTTCTTGTTCAGCACCTCGCCTGCACTCAGTTGCCGAGACACCTCGACAAGATTCTTGGCACACGCACCCGCGAGTGCAAGGGCGACTTCGGCAACGTTCATAGCCTGAAAAAACAGCCATCAGCCACGTAGCTCAAGCTGTACAACCGGAATTGAAGAGGTCCATCATACGCTGATACCGGGAAGATTGCACAACACGACGCCATTCTGTTTGCAAGCGTCGGCGTCGATGTTGTCGTATCCGGTGCCGTGCCGCACAATGAACTTTAGTCGTTTCGCACGGCTGATGACATCCGCCGTGACCTTGCTCTTGGCAACGAATAGACCGACGGCATGGTCAGGCCACGTCGAGTGCAGAGGATGGCCGGGTTCGATTACGTCGGGGAAGACCTCTCGCAAGTACTTGGTGCCTTCAGGATCGAACGTGTCCAAGGCGACTATCCCTGACATGATTGAGGTGTAATGAGAGGCGGTCGTCTGGTGTGAGAGAGACTAGGACACCACATGCATTTACGCCAAGGTTTTTTGTTCTCGGGTTGCCAACATCACAAAACATAGAGACAGCACCACGTGCTACCTAAGCTCTACTTATAGCTAGTCCCTACGGATGCCAGATGCCGAAAGTCATCGAGCTAAGCCTGCGGACGTGGAGTCTGGTAGCGGCTGGAGACCCAGCCCGGGGCAGAGATCCGCGGCTTTGGCGTTCCGAATACAGCCCTGTCCCCATCAAAATACGGCGCTGGGCGGGACTGATCAAGTCAGCACGGCAAGCGTTTCCGCAAAAACAAAAAGCTTCTGGCTTCGAGCTGGTATATAAACTTAAATCGTATAATGCAGACCAAAAATACCAATAGGCGGGCAGAAGCTTGTACATGTGGCCACGCTCCAAAGTATCCAACGGATAGTTTCTCGATCTTTTTTTCTGCCAGCACGATCCTGAGCGCCTGAGAGCACCATGGCCGGGACCTTGGAGACGAAGCCGATACTGCGGCTTCGAAACGCTTTCGAGCAGAACCGGACAGCCATAGCCACATTTGTTCTGCTGAAGGGAGTGCGAGCTGCTGAGATCATAGCTTATACAGGCCTCGACGTAGGTCCTTCGCTCGCCTTTTTACGCAAATTTCAAAAGTACATTCCTAACACGTGGTCACTAGGCTGTTGTGGTGGACTGCGAGCATGGTTCGTTCGAGCGCCCTCATCCTGGGTTCCCAGCTGCAGAGCTCTTCGCAGTTTGAGGCTGACCGCAGGTGCTAGGCAACATTAGCGATTCGGACATGCACGACATGGTGGCCACCATCGCTCGTTGCGGCGCATCGCCAGTCGTCCGCATTCCAGGACTAGATGGGACGCTCGTCAAGCGCGCGCTCGATTCCGGCGTTCAGTCAGTATTGTTTCTGGCCCCCCGGCCTTGCTTCGGCACTCCCGCAGCCAAGGGGCGAGAGTCAATGTTGTACGGGCCGAACCATGTGGACTAACTATACTGCAGCGGCATTCTGGTACCGATGATAAGTACCGCCGAGGACGCGCGAAAGGTGGTGTCCTTTTCCAAATTTCCTCCGCGCGGCGTGCGAGGCCAAGGGTCTCCGTTCGCCTGCTTCTCTCTCGGGCTCGCCACACCCGCGGACTACGTGCGCCAAGCAAATGACAGTCTCATCACAATCGTGCAGATTGAGACAGCTGCTGGCGTGAAAAACGCAGAGGAAATCTGCCAGGTGGATGGCGTGGGTGAGTCCATGGGTGCCGTTGCGTTTCACATCCACTGAGCTAGGAACGAAGAGAGCTGACCAAAACTCCCCCCCGTCCCCCAGATGCCGTCTTCATCGGACCAAACGACCTCGCATTGGACATTCTTGGTTATGCACCGGCAAAATGGACGGAGCCTTCGTACCTCGAAGCCATCGATAAGGTTGTTAACGCCGCCAAAAAGCACGGAAAGAAAGTGGGCATCACAGCTGTAGACGGGGACGCGGCAAAGAAGGCAAAGGAAAGATTTGACTTTTTGTTCCTAGGCGCTGACGTCCGGGTGTTGCAAGCTTGGTATAAGAGGGAGTTGGATATTGCTAGATCTTGAAGAATACCATCACGCAGTAAAAATGCTTTGGACTTCACTAGGCAGCTCACCGAACCATTGAGCCAGTTCTGCTATGCACTACGTCGCCTCGCTCCCACCCACGCAGGCTTTGGGTATATATGCTGTAGCCCCCCCTGAGCCTCCCGTTCTTCAAGCACCAAAAGCAACGGGCTCACCCACTTTCGGTTCTATTGCGATGTTCCATCTTCATCTTTGGCCTCGTCTGTGTCTTGGCCCTTCTCTTTCACACACCTCACTCTTCGCAGCCGCTGCTGTTCGGCCAACGTCGTGATGAGTGTGCTCTGGTCGCCCTTCGTCTCCCCCCCCCCCCCCCCCCCCTCTTAAGTTTACCCTTACCCAGGTCCCAGACTAGTCAAAGGTGACGCCCGCGTCAGCCCACAACGACGGCGCGCCAAAGACTGTAGGCTCGGCACATCCGTATTTTATCGAAACGTGGGACGACAGAGAGGGTATAAAATACACAACGAGGGTATAAAGATTATAAAAATAGTTACGGAGAACGATAGTAGTAATCGGTCGTTACGTTCTTAGTTACGAGAGTGTATTAAATAAGAAGAAAAAAAGAAAAGGTGATTAATATTTTATTATAACTTGTTTTAAACGTTATAAAGTATAATAAATAAGTTTATTTATATAATTAATTTAATATTTTTAAAAAAGTTATATTTATTATATTTATATTATAATTATTATTAAAAAAGTAGTTTTTACGATTAATATTAAAAGAATATATATGTTACGCCTTAAACGTACCACGGCTAACTTCGTAATACCAGTCGGCGGTGTAAAAAAACAGTAACGGAGACTAAGGAAAAAGTGAAACATCAACATACGATACAGACGTAGGTATATTTAGTAAAGTTAAGTTTATAAAAGTGTATATAGTAATAAATGCGTCGTATTGCTATAACCTCGTAAAGCGAGGGACTAAATAAAGAAAAAATACAGTAAGCGGCAGTTAAATACCGTAGGCCGGCATTAACATACCGACCCCTATTTTTAACGCCCCACTTATTACGGGTGCGCGTAGCATAAACACTCCGTAAACGCGCATAACACACCCGGCCCCGAGATCAGGTAAAGGTGACGCCCGCATCAACCCAAAGCGACGGTTCGCCAAACCGCTTCACAAACTCGTCCACAAACTCCTTCGTAGCATTGGGAACTTCTTGTCTTTCTTCAGTGCCAGGTGAAAGCCGGCGACCACGGTCGATAAACCACTTCAACAAAAACTTGATGTCGAAGGCATCCTTCCGCCTACCGTTATTATTGGGGCGTCCTCGAATGGAGCCGCATTTGGCATTCAATAAGAGGGTCGGCTTCAGCACCTTGACACCGTCGATCTCCAGCACGGGCGTGTCGCCAGTAAAATCCTCCTTGAAAAGCGCGGGTGGCGCCAGGATCTCGACGGGGACGCCGTCGAAGTACGTGTGCCGAGTCCGAGCATCCACTTGAAATCTAGAATCAGCACTATTCTTTAGTCCCATGCGTGCTGCTGCGGTTCCGCCGCGCGGGACAACCAGATCGACATCGAAGGTTTGGCGCGGTGAGCCCAGGAGGACACAGGCCGCGCCGCCAACAATGGCGTATTTGGTGCTATGCAACTCTTGGCCGATGGCAGCAGCGGCTTTGCGAATGGTAGCGTTGTTGGTCGTTTCGTCCGCCATCGGTGGTGAAGGGGGCATTTGGTGCACTCAGAGCGACGAGAGACAAAAGATTTGCGCTGTTCCAGACCAGAGAGTGCGTTGCAGAGCTGGCGATGCCGCGAGAATGTCGAGGGAAACTTTAAGAGGGATGGGGCGATGTTTATAATGACTAGGTGATGAGGGTGTGGAGGACTTGGTGGCTGTTATGTGTTATGTAGAAGTAACGGAGAAAAGAGCGAAAAGCTTTGAGTGTTCCTGTATTGTACGATGTTCCTAGCGTGATGCTGTAATTAAGCCTCTTTAGGCAATTAGTGGGACAATCTGGCCAAATCCTCGCTTTTCATTGGCCAATTCTGAAATCTGGTGACGGCCACAGAATCTCTCCTATTCCTCTGTCAAATCTATGTAAGCCACCCTACGCCTGGCGCCCTGCCCCCTTCCGCCCCCCCTCTCTCGACGGCCACCTCTCCTGGCCCTGGCAAGCCCTCTATTTTAGCCAGGGCTGCCGCCTCTTTATCCAAGCGGTCCATGTCTTCCAGCGATTCACTATACTTAAAAGCAGACAGTTACCGCTTTTATAAGGCAGTAGTGAAACAGGCTAGGCGACCTGGTCAGAACACACACACACACACACACAAACACACAAACACATAGTTAAGTTATTATATAAAGTAGGGCTTCCAATCGTAAGTCTCCTAAAACACTATTTAATTAGTTCTTTTTAATCTAACGGGGGAAAGGAGGGGGATTCGTTAAAGGGCGTCGTCGTTCACATAGTTTTTACTTTTCTCACATTTTCTCGTTAAACTTTTAATCGAATGTTTTTATCACGCGTACCCGTAACAAACGGTGCGTTAAGAATAAGGGTCGGCATGCTAATACCGGCCCACGGCATTTAACTACCGCCCATTATATTTTTCTCTTTTTAGTTCCTCGTATTACGAGTCTGTTACGCGTATCCGTAACCAGCGGTGCGTTAGGAATAAGGGCCGGTATATTAATACCGGCCTACGGTATTCAACTACCGCCTACTATATTTTTTCCTTTTTAGTTCCTCGTATTACGAGTCAATAATAATAATAATACATTTATTACAACATACACTTTTATATACTTAACTTTACTAAATATACTTACGTTTATATCGTATATTAATGTTTCACTCTTTTTTTAGTCTTCGTTATTACTTTTTTATTCCGTTGATTAGTATTACGAAGTTAGTTATAGTACGTTTAAAGCGTAATAAATAGTAGTAACTTTTTCGTTATAATTAATTAACTTTACGTTTTTACCGTTTACTTTAATAACCTTTTTTATAATATTTTTTTAAATAACTTTTTTATTAAAAGTTTTAAACGCTGTATTTTTTTTACCTTTAATAAAATAATCGTTAAAACTCTTTTAATTATAGTCCCGGTTATCTCCCTCTTTTTAAAAACCTTTAAAAGTATTACTTTTATAATACGAGTTTAAACTACGGCCTTTTAAAACTTACCGTACTTTTTAATAACCCTCCTTCTTCACAACGTCGTCCCGACTAACAATATTAAGTCTTTTACGATTTCTTTTTAAAACCTTTCCTTATAAAAAATTAACTACATCTTAATTATCCTTAAACAAACCTAGTAACTAAACTCCTTACTTTAAAAATTATTATACTAATACGTCAACTTTTAAGTTAACGATAACGACCGTAAAAACGTCCGTTTCGTAACTCGCCTCGACTTTTTTATCTCGATAAACCCTTTAACGGACTTTAAGTTTTAAGTTAACCTACTTTTATAACCGTTAAACGCCTTTCGTTTTAAACACTTATTTTAAATAAAAGTAACCGACATTATCCTTAAAATTTAATACGTTTTATAAAAATACTATAAACTCGAATTCGTTAACGATAATAACGACGTTATATTAAATATTACGTAATTTATATAAACTTTAAACGTTAAATAACTACCTTTTAAATTTAAACGTATTTAATAAGTTTTTTTTAAAAACCGTTAATTACGTATATATAGTTAAAGTTTTTTTATAATTATTATAAAACCGACTTTACGGTTTATAAATATTATTCCTTTTAACCTAAACCGGGTTACGAATATTAATAACTTTAATACGGTTATTTTTTTATTACGCCGTAAATTTTATACGTTAAAAAATTTTAATAATAACGAAAGTAACGCGTTAATAAAAAACACTTCTTTAACTACGTTTACTTTAACTTAAAAAGTTAAAAAAGTAAAAGTAACGGTGACTATTAATTCCTCTTTTTAAACTACGGATATTAATAACCCCTATTAAACGTATAAAATAATTACCTTTAACCTAATATAAACGGCCACTTTTACACTACTAACTTAAAAAACGGTCCGTTTTAAACTAAAAGTAATACTTAACACTTTTTTTAAAACAAACGCTACGCCGGGTTTTAAATACAATACCTTAATAACTTCCCTTTAAGTAATAACGGTTACTTAAAACCTTAACCCGGTCCGACTATAACTAACGGCCACCTTTAATCCTTTAAACGTAAAACCCTAATCCCTATAATTATAAACAACTAACGTTTTAATACTATCCGTTAAAAATAAATAAACGGTTATTAATAATATAATAACGCTTTTTTAAAACGGTTAATTATCGTAAAAAACCTTCTACGTCGTCGTAACGGGCTTATTATCGTTTACTACCTTTACACAACCCTCTCCCTCCCTACCGCCGCCTTTTTAAACTACGACGACGCCTTTTACCTTAAGCTCGACATCCTTAAACTTATTATATAATATTACGATACTAACCTACGGGTTAAACCTTACAGTCCCTTACCCGTAACATCTTACCCCGCCACCCTCTCTTAACCTACCGTCGTAAAAGGCTCGACAAAATACTCGTAACGCACCTACCCCCTTTTAACCGTCGACCGCTCCTAATCTCGACTATCGTAAACCAGAATACTAAAACCGCCCGTTTAACCCGCCTCCCCGTTATAATAAAAAATAACCCGATAAAAATAAAATAATTTATAATTAACGTAAACTAAGTAAACGTAACGACGGTGCCTTTAATAAATACGGGTAACCGAGCCGTAAAACCGGTTAACGGTATCGTTTAAAATACAACCGTTATAATAACGGTTTAACGGTTCTCCTTTTATAAATTAATAACGTTTAAAAAATTTAAAACGTAAACTATTTTAACCCGGACCTCGTTAAAAGTAATAACGCCGTTAATAATTAGAATTACGTTTTTAATTATATAAATACTTTTATACACTATTTAAAGGTATAAAAAAACTATAATTTTTTTAAATAAATTATTTACGTTTTCGTAACCGACCTACCCTTTTTTTTATACGGTATCGTTAACTTTTAATATAATAAAGAATTACCTTAAATAATAAAACACTACTTTTTAATAAATATACCGTTTTAAAAAACTATATTATAAAAACGTTTTATTATAAAAACCTTTAACACTTTCGTTTAATTTATAAATAACGTACTTATACTTAAAAAGAATACTAACGACGTAACTATCCGTCGTTTTTATATAATATACCTATACTATACTTACTTCGTTAATAACCTTAACGACTTAAACTTTATAATAATCGTTTATTAATATTTATATACTAAACTATAGTCGCTTTTACCTTTATTATAACCTTAAATAACTATTTATAATTATTAAAAGATTATAATCTAAAAGGCATTTACTAATTACCGTTAACGTTAAAAAAAAGCTAAACTTACTATACTAACCGTCGTCGTTAACCTTATAATATCCTAAACCGTTTAAACTAACTACGTAACTAACGATAAGGGCCGTTTTTATAGTACATTTAATTACGACCGACGCTCCGCTTTAAAAAACCGCTTTTTATAACGGTCGTCGGACCGTTATTAATCTTATAGTCGTAACTATAATAATAAAAATAACCGTATTAACCGCGACGACTAAGACCGTAACTAATATAATAGTAACGGCTCTTAATACTATAATAACGCCTTTAACGACCGTTACGCCTTACAGTAAAACTCTTTAAACTATAATAATAATAACGCTTTAAGTAACCGTTAATTAAGTTCTTAACACCTTAACGATAACCTTATCCGTAACGGCCGTATTAAAAAAAGCTTATTAACTAAACACTATTATTAACAGGATACGCCGGGTTAAACTACGGTTTATAAACGTTTTTACTTACTAAACCTTACCTACTTAATAAGATTAAAATTTTATAAAGTTTAAAACTACGTTTTTACTTTTACGGCAGTTATAAATAAATAAACTAATAAATAAACTTTAAAATACTACTTAATAACTAATTTTTTATACGTTAATAACGATATTAAAGATTTTATTATAAAGTTAAAACTTTATATTATAAGTTTTATTAACTACTTTTATATATAATAAAACGACGCGGCGACCGACCCTACACCCGTTAAACCTTTTTATAACGTACTATTTACACTTTATAACGTCGTAGTTACTTTAACGAACCGTTTACCTACTAACGCTTACGTCGTATACCTATATTACGGCGGTTCGGCCCGTTTTACGGTTATTCTTTCCACTTATATAACCTTAAGTAACTATATTAGTAGCCCGCCACTTAGTACGGTTAACTTAACGACGACAAATCCCGCTTTACGTACCGTTTTATTTACGTTTAACACTATACTAAACGATACCCTTAAAGAGTTAAACTTAAACGCGGACCCTTAATATAACTTTATAGACTTTAAAAACGGCGACGTTATTAAACTAACGTATTTATTATAAATATTTTTTATAATAAACCTTTAACCTACACTTTTTATAATTTTTATACGTTTTACTACTTTCGGTTAAACTTACTAAATTTATATTAATACAGGCGTATTTAAATACTTTATTAATAAACTTTAAATTAAATAATACGGAAAAAACGTACGTTAAACCTTAAAACCCCGTATTATAAAAACCGTAAACGGTAACGTTACACTTTATACTTATATTACTTTTAACTTTTACTTTAAAGGTTTTATTAAATTTACTTACCTACTTAACTACTTTATAATAATAATTAATATTATTAATTACTTTAAGTTAAACATGTTTTTAAGGATAAAGGTACTTTAACGCTTTAATATAGTTATTTAAACCTATAATAATACGATATCCTTCTACTCCTTCCATAATCTAACCGTGTAAAGTTATACTTAAATACACCAGTTTAACGTACGTATACAAAACTAAAATTAAGTTACCGTACTACCGTATAAATTTACCCTTATATACGTACATTATAACGACCTCCCTTTTAATTTTAATAGTAACCCTTTTACCCCGGTTAATAACTACTACTTTACAGTATTATATAAATACGTAATCGACGTTACCGTTAACTATAAAACGCGTCCGTAAATATAACTATATAACCTTATAAACACGCCCGTCTTTATTAACTAAAAGATAATATTAAAATATATTCGTTACTTATCTTCGCTTACCTTTAAATACTAAATCTTAATTAAGGCGGTAATATAATTTTACGACATTAACAACGTAAACTTTTAAAAGGATATTAACACTTAAGTCGAAAACTTTTACTCCGTTTTTTAAAATAAGGATCCCGTCACCTCCTTCTTTTATATAACACCTTTTATAACGGCCCCTCTTAACGACGTAACCGTAAAATAAAAAACTAAACACCTTATTTTTAAAAAACTCCGTATTAATATTCTTATATATAACCTTAAAAAACCGTCCGACTTCCCGTTTATTACTATTAAATAAGGTTTAAAAATTTATATAATTAATTTAACCTTTATAAAAAAGGTTACGGTATTATTAAACCGTTATAAAAAAGTTTTTTAAAACTATAACATCGTCCTTATAATAAATAATTAAAAAATACGTATTAACCTTATTAACGGTTAATAATTATATAAATAAAATATTAAACTATACCTTTTAAGTTTATAAAATAACGTGTTAATAAACGAACGTTACGATAAAATATACGTTTAAGGCCGTATATAATACTTATACGACGGCGCGCTTATTACTTACCCCGTCTTTATAATTTAACGCACTATTAATAATAAACGTAAAAACCGTATTATAGTCGATTTACGACTATTAAATAAATTTATAGTACTTAACGTTTACCCTTTACTTAATTAAACCAATATTATATAAACTATAGTTAAAAAAAAGTTTTACTTTACCCTTAATATAATAACTTTTTTTTATTAATTATTAGTATTCTTAAACTATTACTTACACTTTATCGTTATTAGTAAACACGGCTTAAAATCGTTTAACGTTATATTAATAAGTTTTTATAATACGCCCGCTTTTACTTAACGTTATATAAACCGTATCCTTAAACCATACTAAAACTTTATAAAAGTTTATATTAACGACGTAATTATTTTTAATAATACGTTCAAAAAACACTTATTATATTTAAAAACTATCCTTTAACTTTTCCTTATTTAACGGTTATACGTTTTCGGGTTAAAAACGTTTTTTACTTTTCTTACGGTCTACCTTTTAAGTTATAACGTCGATAGTAAAAGGATTACTTGTACGAAAGACCGTATTATAGTATTTTATAAAATTAAATTTTTTACTAATCTATTAAACTTTAATACTTACCTTAATATAATAAGATACTTACGGACGAGTATCCCTTAATATAATATAAAGGCCTTACCTTTATAAACCCGTAAAATTACCCTTTAACGTTAAAAGATATAAAAGGAGGGGTTAGTCCTCGGTATAAATTAAAATAAACGCCGGGCTTTTATAAACCGTCTTCGTTTTAAACCTACGTTAAATAAGTTAAAATCCTTTAATTAACTTTAAACCTTTTTATACGACTAAATACGCCTTTACTATTATAATTTAAACCGTTATCTTTTTATAAAAATAAACGTGTATAAACGAAGATTTAACGTCGTTATATTTTAACTCCGTATACTTTAGGACAGTATTTCGATATTAAATAAAAACATATTGTAGTAAAATATTAAACTTATCCTTTTCCTTTTTTACGTAACGTTAACCCGTAAAAAGGGTTACGGTTTTACGGAAGTAAAGGTCGTAGTTATTACTTAAGTTTTTATTAAACTCCGTAAATTAGTCTAATTTAACCGTAACCTGGTTATCGTATTTACTAATTATACGTTAACCCGTAATATTATTTAATACACGTCTTTTAAAACTATAAATCTTAATAAAGTAAACCTTAAGTTAACATCGGTAACTAATTATATATCGTAGTTTAACATCCGTATATTTTATATTTTTAATAAAATAAACGTTATTCCCGATACGTTATTTCGTTTATTTACTTAAATAAAGGCCGATATACTTAAAAACGGCGACATCTTTAATAAGGTAACCTATTTTAACCGTTTTATAATATTTTAAGTTACCGTAAACGACTTTATTTATTAAGTTAATTATAAAATCCTACCGCTCGTTTAATAACTTATTTTAAACGTAGTATTTAACGACCGGTACTATACTTACGTATATAACGTTATTTTTATATAACTAAACCTTATTTTTTAACGTCGCTTTATCGACGCTTACCTTTATAACCTTACGTATTAATAAATTTAAAAAAAATTATACGTTAAAGAAAAAGCGAAAACGTTTTAAATTATGTTACCGCCTTTTAAAACTAAAGTACCGACGCACCGCGTATTTATTAAACCTTAACGCTTAAAAAATAGTTTACTCTACTACTTTAACGGTGGAAAAGTACTTTAACTCGTTATACTACGGTCTTTAAAATCCGAAGTGTTTATATTTAGTTATAACTATACGTTTTACTTCGGCGAGCTCCGTATACTTAACTAGTTATATAGTATTTTTATTACTTAAAAAAGTAAAAAGGTACGTCGGTATATTAACTTTTATAATACTTATAAAAAAAATTAAACCTTATATTAAAAACTTACGGGTAAGCTATAACTTATTCGTATATTAAACTTACTATATTATACCGTAACTTTAAACTTTATCGTTACCTTACTTACGGTTCCTTTAACGGTTACCCTTTAATAATTACTAAGTAAAGACTCCTTTAATACGTTATATACTATAACGTATAAGTTTAGTCGTAAAACGCTTTTAATATTAGGTTACGATACGTATACTATCGAGGACTAGGTTATTATAATCCTTTTTATATTAATATACGTAAATTAAAGTATTTTAAAGTAAGTTATTAACGACCGAAACTTTAAGTTTATCGCGTAAATTTAGTAAAAGCTCTTTTACTACCTTAATACTAAACTATTAATATTAACCGCCTACTATACCTAAATAAACGGTACGTTAAAACGTAAAAACTAAATAATAAAGATCGTTATTCGTTTTTATTATACTATGAATCCTAATACGCTTTAAATAACTATTGTACCGGTTTTATAATTCCGCCTTAATAACGTTATTATTATAGTTATCGGTTATTCCTTAAACGAATTAGTTTTAAACTTTCGGTTAAACGCTTTAACTAACTTTTTTACGTATTACGACACTAATAAACGGGTAACTAAAATTAAAGAACTTTAACGTAAAACGTATTAAAAAAAAACTAATTAGTTTGTAAACGTAACTAACACGTTTTTTAAACTATAATATAATAAAAAGTACTAATTTATAAAGTACGAAGTTAATAAAAAAGTTTACCTCCACCTTTACTACGGGTATAACTTTTTTAAAAAACCGCCGTATAAGTACTCGCCGTAACAAACCGGCCCTTTTAAAGTTATTTAACGTATTAATACGTAGGTTTACCGCCTTTAATTACCGTTAAACTAAAAAGTTTACCCCGTTATTAACGTAACGTAATTAATAAAGATTCCGTAAAGTTTGGATCCTTTTAACCGTTTCCTATTACCGTTTAAACCTATTATATAAAAAGCCGCCTTTAAAGGCGGTAATACGGACAAGGATAACGTTTATAAAATTAAACGTATCGTTACGTATCGTATACGGTAAACTTAAGGCGGCTTTATAGTAAACTACTTCGTTAAATAATTAAATTATACGTAATACGATAACTATTAGTTAAAACGTAACGAATTAATCGACGGTATTAAAGAATCGTTTAACGATTATAACCGTTAACATTTAAACATCCTTTAAATTTTTTACCCTAACTAGTTTATAATTACCGCCGACTTATTAACGGAACCCGTTCCCCTTTAACCGTGTAAGTAAGGCCGACCCCCGTTATCCGTATCTTGAATAAGCTCCGTACCGTTTACTCGTATTAAAAACCTATAAACCGGTACCGGTCGTATTAACCTATACGTTACTAAAGCCTTTATACACTTTTTCTTTACCCTAGTATTACTTATTTAATAATATAAAACCCTTTATTTACTCCTTTACACTACTTTTTTATTTTTTATTAGTTTATTTAACCCGTAGTACCGTATTTATTTATATTAACCGGCCTTCTTTTTTATTAATCCTTTACTTTACTCCTTTCTTCTTTATTTACTTAAATAACCTTTTTTCGGTCGTTCCTTTTATAATTATTTACTTAAATAATTATCGGTTAATAATAATTATAATAATATATATAAATACGGTACGTTATTATACGGTTTAATAAAAAAAATTTTTATTAATATAAACACTTTACTTACCCTTCTTTTATTACTTACTTTTAATTAAACATTCCCTTACTTTTTACTATTACTCGATATTATAAACTTTAACGACTAAGTTAACTTTTTTAATAATAATATTATTAATTACTTTACCGTATTCCTTAACTTTCGTATAATAAACTAAATAAACGACGTCGATATAATTAACGACGATACTACTATAACTAACACCGTACACCTTACTACCCTTGTTATAACTATACTACTTTTTATAACTATTGTTACGACGGTTAATTCTACTTTTATAATACTCGACTTTTATACTAAACCTTACGATATTAATAAAAGTACTAATAATAATTAGGTTATTATATTAATAAACCCCGTTATAACCCTCTTTATTATTAAATAAAATAAAAATAAAAAAGTAACCGTTACTAAAAACGTCGATCTTATAACGAAATACGATTAATATTTTTATTACTTAATTCGGTATACTAACTTACTACGGCTTAATACCTACACCTTTACTATCCTTAATTATATATAACCCTTTAAAACCGTCGTTAAAAATAAAACCGTCCCGTAAACGGTTAAAGGGCGGTTTAGGACCGTAAACGACGAGGCCGCCGCCTTATTTATAAACACCGACGCCGTTACGTTAAACCGTATAATAAAATTTATTATTTAACCTATTAAACTAATCTAACGCATCGTTACCACTTTTTATAACTATAACCTTACCTCTTTTAAAGTAATACCCGTCCTTTAAATTATAAAAAAAGTATTTAAAAACGGAAAACCGTTAAATTAGTCGCCGTTTATATAACGTCTTTGTAATAAATACGTTACTTTAATTAAAGGACGGTATTACTAAAACGTGTAAGTTATAACTAACATCCCCTTTTACACGTCTATTTAAACCGCCCGTATTTTAAACAAAACTTTAAAGTATTTTTATATAGTTTTCCTTACCTTTTAAAGAACTAACTTTAAATATTTTTTACACCTATTAAGTCCCGACGGCCTTTTTATATTAACCGTTAATAACGTACTCCTTATAACGTAAAACACTATAATAAATAACGTTTAATAAGTTTAAATAACCTTTATATAATACGGTAAACGTATTAACGACCAAACTTTTAAAACTATTAAAATACTTTAAAAGTCTATTATTTAAAATACGGTACCCTTTTACTTTACGTATTAAAAACAAAACCTTAACTTATTACGTTTTATTAAATAAATAAACTAAATCGTTACGAATATAAACGAAATTTACCGTACAATTACGTAAACCTAACATCTTTTTACTATTTAAAATACGTAAACCTATTAATAAAAACGGTCGTATTTATAAACTTTATTATCGTCCGTAATACAATAACTAGTAATACTATTACTAACCGCGTTACTTAAACCGTTATATTAACGTTAGTAAGTCGTTTTACTTTTACCCTTTACCGATCCGTATTAATAAACTACGCCCTTAAGTCCGCGCTTACGACCGTTACTAACCCGAACACTTTAACCTTAACTACTTATTAAAACGTTATACGCTTCGCACTCCTTACTTACCCCTTTTCCTAAACGGGCGGTATTATAATTTTAACCCGCCCCTTTTCCCGTATTAACGGTACTACTATAACTAAAAAACGGCGTTAAAATACGGTCGTAAAACTTAATAACCGCCCACGTTAATTATTTTATATAACGCGTATTAATCCCGCCGCCCGGGCGACGGAGTTAATTAATATTAACGTTATATAAAACTAAAAGGACGAGTAAGGTTAAGTTATAGTTTTTAAAACTTATTTCTTTTTATTTTTTTTTATATTTTTTTTATCCTATTTTTTTTCTTTTTTCTTTTTTTTTATATACCTTATTATTTATTTTCTTTTTAAACTTTAAAATTACTAGGTGATTAAGATAGTCGTTTTTTTAACCGCCTTTAGTATTTATTACGTATATTTATAACTAATAGTACGTTAAAAATAAAGGTTAGTATATTAATACTAGTTTATAATATTTAACTACCGTTTACTATATTTTCTTTTTTTTAATTTTTTATATTATAAGTCGATAATAATAATAATACATTTATTATAATATACACTTTTATATACTTAGTTTTATTAAATATACTTACGTTTATATCGTATATTAATGTTTTACTTTTTTTTTAGTTTTCGTTATTACTTTTTTATTCCGCCAACTAGTATTATAAAGTTAACCGTAATACGTTTAAAGCGTAATAAAGTTTATAATAATAATAACGTATTTATTACTATATACACCTTTATATACTTAACTTTATTAAATATACTTACGTTTATATCGTATATTAATGTTTTACTTTTTCTTTAGTCTTTATTACTGTTTTTTTACTCCGTCGATTAGTATTACGAAGCTAGCCGTAGTACGCTTAAAACGTAACACTTAACGTACCGTTTATTATAAATACACGTAATAACTAACCTCTTATATTCTAATATCCCTTCATTAATAACCTTAATAATATTTATAATTTTAATAAAATAAAACTATAATTTAAAGTAAATAATAAACTATATTTTTAAATAAAACCTATAATAATTATTATATTAACGTATTTCGAAATAACTATTACACCTTAAACGTACCACGGTTAACTTCGTAATACTAATTAACAAAATAAAAAAGTAATAACGAAGATTAAAGAAAGTGTAAAACATCGACATACGATACAAACGTAGGCATATTCAATAAAGCTAGGTATATAGAAGTGTATGTTATGATGGATGATTTGTTATTACTATCGACTCGCAATACGAGGAACTAAAAAGGAGAAAATACAGTGGGCGGCAGTTGAATACCGTAGGCCGGCATTAACATGCCGGCCCTTATTCCCAGCGCACCGCTTGCAGCGGGTACGCGTAACAGTAACGTCGAGCTTTCGTAGAGTTGATTAAAAAGAGAAGGGAGCCGTAAAAAAAGAAAACGGGTGTCGCGCGCACCCGCAGTAAGCGGGGCGTTAGGAAAAGCCTACCCCTGGCATTCAACTACTATCCGCTGTATTTTTCGTTTATTTATTGCCTCGTTGTAAGGCCTGGCCATAGTAATACAATTCTCCATCACTACATACACTTCTACATACCTAGCTTTACTGAATATGCCTACGTATGTATCGTATGTTGATGTTTCACCCTTTCCTAAATCTTCGTTATTATTTTCTATCTCCGTCGTCTGGCATCAGCCGTGGTACGCCCGACCGCGTTACATCAACTGCGCGTTTTTTGGTGAGTGTTTGACGCGACGGAAGTCGGCCGGAAATAGTGGTCTAAAAGGGGGTGGAACTTAGAATGGCCTGGCCATAAGGGTGTGCACAGCATCGCATTAGACAAAGTCCGATAGGCAGACATTGTGGGTGGTTGGTCTCATGACCAACCAGGCTCCGGCAGTTTGCTTATTAACGCCAATCCAAATCTTTTTGGTATAAATTTCAAGCTCTCCGCACCATGGAAAACCAAGAAGAGTTTCAGTCCAAGAAACCCATCATGAACGGCCGCTACACACCCTGCCACGTTCTGCACCAAAACGGCGTTGCTTGCACCTACTGGTTCGAAGACGCGGTCTCCCACCATGGTGTGCCCGCAGTCGTGCACGACTTGTTCCTTCTGGTGAAAGACGTGGATGCCGCCGCGCCGGTGCTGCTCGCCCACGGCTGGGCGCCGGCAGCCGGTCGGCCGAACGACGTTTTCTGCTTTTTCAGCAACAAGGAGTGTAAGCCCTACCGCCGCCTGGTTCACCCGGCGCAGCCGCAAGTCCACACATTTTTGCTCAACGCGGCCGACTGGGCTTTTCCGGCCGAGCGCCTCGATGGCGGACGACTCGATAGCCCCGACAGCAGCTCTGGCAGCAGCCCCGACAGCAGCCCCGACAGCAGTATCACTCCCACATTCTGTCCCCGCCTGTCCGACCTGGTCGATGCGCTGATGGACAGCATCCTCGACGCAAACGACGGCAACTCGGTGTCTGACCACCTGGTCATGATGCTGGTGTACCTGTACCACTACGTGGCCGTGTTGAAGCAGGCGTCCTTTGCCGAGCAGCTGGCGTACGAGCACCGCCAGTTCCACTACGATATGCAGTCCACCCATGACGTGTCGCTACGCTTTCTAGCGCATGAGCGCGAGGTTCGACAGCAACTGCGCGACGGGACACTTGTACCGTACCACGATCCGTGGAATAACGAGCGGGAGTGTCTGTCGTGAGTTGGTCGTTGTTCGTTTTCGAATCGATCGCAGCATTCGAACTTGTCGCCGCGTCTCAGGATCACGGTCTTGATGTTGTGGATGGAGTGTGCGAACCAGTCACCTGAAGTGGCGCAGGGCGAGCGGACGTCCGATCAGAACCCCCTAAAACAGGTGTTTATGCAGTTCTTTTCAGCTGGGCTGCAGGTGGGAGCAGGAACAACACAGGGACATTTTCAGGAATGAGTGCCGACTCGGAATGATAGGACGTGCACCATCTTAGTGGACAGACGGTCCGACCGCCGACAACTTTGTCTGACCTGTGCGCCGAGGCCGCCCGTGAGCGCGAGCTTGCGCTCCTGACTGCTACCGACCACTATGATGACGGCTCAGCGCGTAAGACTTTGCCGGCACCGGCCCTCAAGTCTGATACAACCACAACATCATCGACTTTCAGATGTTTTCTGGGAGATTTACAGAGGACTACCCGGTGATGAGCTGGATGGAAGAAGCAATGGCCCCGTTAAGAGAGCTGTTACCGGAGCGGAAAGACTGTTAGCAGAACGGAAAAGCCCCGGCAGATAGAAGATGTGCGAGCACGATGTACGATACGGAAAATGGCCCAACGGCTTTTGTTTTTGCTCACATGGAGACGGTACTTCTTTAGAGTTGGCTTGGCGAACAGAGAAGGGGGTGAGGGATCACTTAGCTAGTCAATTGAGATATTTCGCCATGACGGCCTCGTCTGCCCAAGATGACACCGCCCTGCTGATACGGCCCCGGTCTATTTCCGGATACTCCTCTGCCATTCCTCCAATCTAGACGCAAATGATTCCGCCGTGGCAGGCTTGACTGAAACACCTTTGCATCCGTCAGAGGGAGCACAGGGAGCACAGGGAGCACATGCAGTAAGCAGTTTAGAACAGGGACCGCAACTCCTGAGAAGGAGGTTCCCAATGAGGGCTTTTGGGTTGTATATTGGGCTGATATGGATGTTACAACTCATTGGCGTACCGCTCGTACATTGGGTAAGTCGGTAAGCACTAGTTGCTAATACAACAAACACCACAATCAGGCAAAGATGGGACGCCGGAGCCTGCAACTGCATGGCCGTTAATAAGCGAAATGGCGTTCATTCATTCGAGCGTTCTTTGTTCGATGCATGCCAGATTAAGCATAAAGGCAACGCATCTGCCCAACTCTTTCCACCCTGTCGCCCCAACCGCTCCCATCCAAAGCAGCGGATTGCACACCAACTCATCTCACGTGGCACGCACTTTTGTATTCATCTTGACGCCCACACACACGGCCGCCTTCATCCCCATCATGGCTGACATTCTCCTGATCACCGGCGCCAACAGCTACGTGGCCGGCCCCGTCATCAAGCTGGCGCTGGAGCGCGGTTACAAGGTGCGCGGCACCGTGCGGTCGCAGGCGTCGGGCGAGAAGCTGCTGGCCGTGTTCCCGCAGTATGCAAAGGGCGGCGCGGATGCGCAGCTGGCCTTTGACATTGTGCCAGACATGGCGCAGCCCGAAGGGTATGCGGCGAGCTTTGGGCACGGGATCACGGGCGTCGTGCACACGGCGTCGCCCTTCACGCTGGCGGTGGAGGACAACACGCGCGATCTGCTGCAGCCGGCGCGCGACGGCGCCGTGGCCATTCTGGAGGCGGCGCGCCGGTTCGGCGCCGGCACCGTGCGCAGCGTCGTCAGCGTGTCGTCGTTTGCCTCCGTCGTCGACGTGCTGCAGGGCCTGCGCCCTGGCTACGTGTACACGGAAGCCGACTGGAATCCCATCAGCTGGGCCGACGCCCAGACGGCCAACCCCGTGGTCGCCTACTGCGCGTCCAAGGCGCACGCGGAGAAGGCGCAGTGGGCCTGGATGCAGGCGCATGCCGACGCCAGCTTTGCCCTCACGACGGTCACGCCGCCCTGGGTCTTTGGCCCGTACGTCGACCCGGCCGCGGCCGGCATCACGTCCGCGAGCCGTCTCAACGAGTCGATGAAGCTCCTGGCGCGCCTCGTCGACGGCTCGCTCGCGACCGGCGCCGTGCCCGACACGGACTTTGCCGGCTTCATCGACGTGCGCGACCTCGGCCAGGTGATCGTCCTGGCCTACGAGCGCGCCGCCGACCCGGCCGTGGCCAACCAGCGGCTCCTCGCCGGCTCCAAGTTCTCGTACCAGACGGCCGTCGACATCGTCCGCGACGCGTTCCCCGAGCTGCGTGACAATGTGCCGAAGGGCACGCCCGGTGCCGGCCGCACGGAGCCAACGTACGTGCTCGATACGACCAAGACGCGGACGACGCTCGGCATCGCGTTCACGCCGATCGAAGACACGGTCAAGGACTCCGTGCGCCAGATTGCGGCGCTGCTGTAGATGTGTGCAGGCGGGAAGACATGATGCAAGGTAGGGATGGAAAAGAATGTGTTATGAAATGAGGATGGGGGGGCTCGGTGTGCTTGGAACTCATGGAAAGGGCAGCCGACGAACGGATTCGGGGTGCATAGCAGGGAGATATGGTTGAAAGGAACACACCCCTCCCATGCGCCTCCGAATACGACAGGCATTCTCACAGACTAGAAGCAGGGGTAAAAGTAGGGGCTGTGCTACGAACAAAAGGACCAGAAGAACGTCATATTTTCATACTTGTTATGGTGGCTGTCGTGCTTGTTTTTGGCATTCTGTGACTATGAAAGCACATATAAAACATTGCAAATCCTAGCGTAGGGCCCCCGGATATCCGCCACGGAGTCTGCCTATTACAGGCGGGAGGCGAGACGCTGCTCGCCCGGCGCATGGTACGTCGGGACCTTCATGTCCAGGGCCGAGCCGGAGTAGCCGAGGTCCTCGGCCACGAGAACAGCGGCCTTCTCGCCGATCAGCAGAGCCGTGGAGTACGTGTTGCAGCCGACATTGTCGGGGCAGATGCTCAGGTCCGCCACCTTGAGACTCTTGACGCCGTGCACATTCAGGCGCTCGTCGAGGACGCCGTGCTTCACGATGCTGTTGCCCTCGCGCGGCGCCATGGAGCAGGTACCCAAGCTGTGCCACGTGCTCTCGACGTGCCGCTTGACCCATTCCTCGACGGCCTGGATGTCGCGCGTGTTGTAGGGCAGATCCCTGCGCAGGTCGACGCGGTTGGACGACAGCGTGCCAGGATTGGGTTTCTGGTCGGCCTCAGGCAGGGGACTCGACCAGCTGCCGTGGCCAATCCCGGCCGTCAGGTTGCCCGGCAGGGCGTAGGCCTTGGTCGTGGCCAGGTCAAGGTCGTGGGTACGCGCCGGTGAGTCGTAGTCAAAGAACGGGTGCTGCCCGCAAAACGTTCCAGTCAGCAGCTAAAACATAAGGGGGGGGGCAACAGCAGCATGACATAACACCCTACCATATTTTCCACCTCGCCGGCATAGGCATCCATGCGCCGGGCCGTTTCGCGGGACTTGACGTAGCCCCAGACCATGGGCGCCATGTCGCGCTCGTCGTTCATGAAGCCGCAGTCGAAATCGGGCATGGCATACGGGTCGGGGCTCGTGATGTGGGTGCTGCCGCGGGAGAAGGGGTACTCGAGGAAGTGGAACATGGTGAAAAACTTGCCGGGCGGCATGAGCATGTGGTCGCCGAACCAGCCGGAGATCACGCTGTAGTGCATGACCGGCTTGTCGGGCTTGTTCTTAAAGTACGTGTCCCAGCCGTCCTTGAAATGCGGCGTCGGCCACGACTCCATTTCCTTGAGCTCCTCCGGGGTAGGTCGAATCTTGACGCCGGCGTCGATGCCGTTGGTCGCCAGAGGGCCTGTGCCCTTTAGGTTCCATTCATCAAAGGCCCCTGTTATAAAATGCATTTCGTTAGTGACGGCAGGAGGAAAACAACTTCGGTTACTGCAAATCAGCGATCTGCGTACTCTTTTGCGTTTCAGGGTCGCCCCGGGCGAAATCATCAAAGCTCTCCGTCTCGGGCTTGGCGCGGAAGACGGAAAAGGTCAGGTAGTGGTCTTGGAAGTTGAGCCCGACACCGGGCAGGTCGACGAGTGGCTTGACGCCGGCCGCCTGCAGCTTCGCCGGATTGCCGATGCCGGAGCGCTGCAGAATCAGCGGCGACGAGAGGGTGCCGCCCGACACGACGATCTGCTTGCGGGCCTTGAATATGCGCGGCTTGACGCCGGCCGGGTTCACGGACTTGGTGGGCACGGTCTGCACGGCCACCGCGCGGCCGGTGCCGTCCAGGAGCACCTTGTCGACCTTGGTGTTGACGGCCAGGTACAGGTTGGAGTGGACGGCACGCGTGGCGTGGATATAGGCGTGGGCGCTGTCGCTGCGGCGGCCGGTGTCACGGTTGATCCACTTGAGCCAGTGCTCCGCGCCGTGGCCGGTCTTGAGGTCCTGCAGATCGTCGACGACCGGAATGCCCTGCGACTCGGAAGCCCGCAGGAAGTCGTCCTTGATGGGGTACGTGTAGTTTCCAAATGACACCTTGATGGGGCCCTCGAAGCCGTGCGTGTCCCTGTTGTGCGACGCGCGCTGGTAGGTCTCGTTCTTCTTCATGAGCGGCAGAAGCTCGTCGGTGGTCCAGCCCTTGGCCTGGAAGTCGTCGTAGTCCGAGGCGGAGGCGCGCGTGTACATCATAAAATTGATGGACGAGCCGCCCCCGAGCACGTTGGCACAGGGCACGACAGCCTTGCGACCGGCAAGCCACTTGGACGGGCGAGACTCGTAGAACGAAGCCGTCCTCGAGTCCAGCTTCATGTTGCGCGGGTACACGCCGGGCCGGAAAACCCACGGGTTGTTGAGATTGCTCTCACCCGCCTCGATTAGCAGGACCTTGAGATTGTGGTCTAGATTGGCTAGCCTGGTGTGCGTGTGTGTGTGCTGTCAGTCCCGACCTGGCAACAAGCCACTCATAAAGACTCCTCTTTGCACGCGTGTAGGGAATGTGCTGTTCTGTTCTGATGAGATGCTCACCGTCCAGCAACCACGCAGCCGCAGCTGCCACCGCCGCATACGATTATATCGAATTCGTCCGGAAGACTCATGTTGATTGAATGTTTTTTGCGTGATTCAGTTGAACAAATAGCAGAGAATGCAATTCTTGAATTGCTAAAGCTCCCAACCTAGTAGAGGCTACTAGATAGGGAGAACGAGGCAAAAGAGGTAGATGGATCACAGGAGGGATATCATCTACTTATACACTCAAACCAGCTCCGTGGATCTCCATACCTACAAGCTGTCCGTCGGCCGCCTGCTCGTTTCGTTTCTTCCATCCTCCCAACGACCCTGTTCACAAAGCATTACGCTGCCATCTGCCATCTTGATGAGGAGGTACACATAAACTGGCACGTAGTCCCTAGCATGTACAACTACAGGTATATACGCGCACGCCGATACACATGTATGCTGTAGTCCGGTCGGAGGTGATACATGTCGGCGATAGGACTGTGAACAAGAGATCTGCCGTACTGCCTCGGATGGTTGGGGTCCCCGGAGCGGGGAATGTGCACAGCCGGCAACGTCAGCCCGATGTGCATATGCGATATTCGAGGTCAATCGGAGATTTCTCGTCATCTTTGTCGCCTTTCTACAGGTTGTCGATGGCCGTGGCGCACGCCCCTCGCTGTAAGGACCGCGGGCACCAATGGGGGTTGCCAGCAGAATCGGTCCTTTGTCTGCCAACACGATGTTGACATTCGCGATGCGATGCACACACCGGCTGCGGAACCGCAATCTTAACAGCACGGGGTCGAGTGTCATGTGAATACGTAAACCAGGACGGAAAGCTCAGCTTGTAGCCGCCAGCCTCAGATGTCTTGCAGACGGAGCTTGCGGGGAAGCGCGGGAAGGGCGGTCGGGGGTGGGGCGTGGTCGTCCTTTTTCATGGTCAGCCCGCATTAGCATGTTCAGCTTCCCCGCGTTTTACCCCAGAAACCAACGCCGGCCGTTGGTTCCAAGTATAGTAAACAACGTCGCCGTGTTGAGATGAGCTCGGCACGGCCAATGGGTGGCCAATGGGGGCTGCAGCTGCGTGGCTTGGTGCGTGATTTTTTGTTCCTTGGACATGATCCTGCTACCATCGAGACACAACACCGTATGTGGCTGTATGTATCTTACTTGTTCGACTTACATGCGGCCTATGCCACAGGAAGAAATGTCTCACGGTGGACAGACAAGAGAAGGCGGGTAAGATGGAATAGGGAATAGAGCGGATATGGCGATTGAGGGCTGCGTATGATCAAAGAAGGTCCCGTGCCCCCCTCCTGCTTTATACAAAGTAGGGATCCAACGGCATGAAACACAAAACAGGGCAATCGGCGTAAACTCGGTGTTGGAGCGGAGGGCGCGGGGGCCACGTGGTCGGGAGCAGCGGCCTGCCAAGCCGGTCCAGGGTTCGCGGGGTGTCTTGTGGATGATCTAGTTTCTACCTCGTGTTAAGGCGTGATCTTCTTTCTCGACGGCCTGGACGGGCGCAGAGAAGCAGTTGGCAGGGACATCACGAAGATTGCAACTTGCAGGTGTAGCTCATCCCAACGCGTTGATGGCAACGGGGAAGATTCAATCTCAAGATCTTCCTACGGTTATAAGTCTGAGTGTCAATGAAGGCAGAAAGACAACGCGGAGAAATGATATTCTCCATCCACTACTATGGGCCTGTAATGCGTAATGTGATGTACGAAGTGGGAGACGCTGGAACAGTCAAAACTGCACGATATGCTGCCTTGGCCGTGACGTGGGCGAGGAGTGCTGTTCTGCCTTGGCAGTTCGTATTTGTCAACCAAACCAAGAATAACGGGCACCCCATCAAAAGCTTCCTTGAAACGATCAACTCCCACTTTCTTCGGGGCAGGACTCACGCAGTTGCTCTGAATAAAGTCCAGCGGCAGCTTATTAGCTTTGATTTCTTCTTTCACTTTAGCATCACAGCACTGGCCAGGCGAATTTGAACTGTTCTTGGAGTGCTACCCTCGAAGAAAGAATACGAAGTACGACGAATAACAAGAAATCAACGCGTTCTCACGGGGAAACATCACTACGTCGTATAACCAAGAGATCTCGTCCTGGTTCATCGCAATAGGACAATTCGAGTTGCCGCAAATAAGCGGGTCTGCATCCGCCACAGAACGCAGCCACACAAGTGACCAGACGAGTTGCGGCCAGCGGCTCCACAAAACATTAGGGGACAGAGCTTGGAAGCTCCCTGGCGCAAGGACACGAGCCGGGCTAGGCCCACGAGATTAGCTCTGCGCGAGCGAATCCGTTTTGCGCGATGTGGCTTCTTTAGACAGCGGCCAGCACAGACGGCCGAATTGTCTGCTACGATTTTCCTACGAAACCAGCAGCGCCCAGCGAAAGCGACGAACGGAACGAAACGACGAAAAAAATCGAGTGTTGCGACCGAAACAAAAGACATCGGACAGCCTGCGCGGCACGGCAATGCTCGAGTCGACGGCGGCGTAGCGACGACGACGACGACGACGACGACGACGACGACGAGGTCCACTGCGGCGACCAAAAGGACGATCCCAGGCGCAATCCTCCTGGCCCCACGCGATCCTGACCGAGCCTGGCCCCGGCCGGCCTCCCAGAACACCCTCGACGAGATCCCTGCGACACTGTCATTCTCCTTCTCCTCCCTCTTCTCCCCCAGTCTCCATTATGGCACGACAACCCAGGACTCTGGCTGCTGCGGCGGCGGCAGCGCTGTGCGTACTCGTGCTACCGGCGCTCGTGCCCGTGGCAGCAGCGACGGAGCTGACCTTGCCGTCGTACCACTACGGCGACCCGATCAAAGTAGAATGCATGAACCGGAGCTCGTGAGTGACGATCACCACCCCCTCCCTTCTCGCAACACGGCTGACTGACGGGCAACAATCCCCCCCCACGCAGTGAAACCGGCGAGCACATCCAGCTGGCCAACAACGAGATCCAGTGGGTGCCGTTCCCCGTGTGCAACGAGACGCAGAAGCCGCTCGAGTTCCACTACGGCATCGAGGGCGAGGTCAACTGCACCATCGCCATGGTCAGCGACCCCTTCTTCCACTTGCTCGAGTTCTACCTGCACGCAGACGCGCCGCTCGCCTGCCGGCTGGCCAACCGCCCGCCGCCGCACATCGAGACCGTCGGCGAGCGCATGCCCGCGCCCGAGTACATCCCGCTGGTCTTTGCGCTGGCCGGCACGCTGCAGATGAGCCACCTGCACGTGGCCACCCACCTCAACGTGCTGCTGCACAGCACGCCCAAGCACCACATCCACCCACACGACAGCGGCGTGCTCGACTCGGGCGTCGCGTACAGCACGAGCCCGCTGGGCCACGAGAACCACCACCCGGCGGGGTCGGCGGCCGCCCCTGGCGCCCGCGCTGGCGAGGCGCCCCGGGAGGCCACGCGCCTGATCATTGGCGACCCGCTGCCGCTAGCGCTCTCCGTGCGGTGGTTCCCGACGCCGCACCTGCCCAAGACCGAGGGCCGCGTCGAGTGGTCCGGCATGGGCCACCACGTGGGTGCGAGCACGGTGTTCTACGGCCTGGTGGCGTTCCTGGCTGGCCTGATCGTGTCGGCCGTGTACTTTTTCGGCACGGTGCTGCCGCGGCGGCTGAAGGGCCGCAGCCTCGGCGGCGCGACACCGCTGGGCTATGGAATGGGCAGCATGGGCGGCGGCAGCGGCGTGGGCAACGGCTGGGGCATCGGGACGACCAAACGGGCGATCGACTAGACATGGGGAGGGGGTGCACAGAGGGCGACGCGCCGGTCTCCTCGCCTGTGTGCACTTTTATTTTATGGCGTTGGCGGGATACATGGGCATTATATCAATGTACAAATACCAATCCATCTTTGGACTCTAGATATTGAAAGCCCGTCGTGGCTTCTTTCCCTTCCGCCTCTTGTGACGATCACCATATCTTGACACTCGCCCCCCACATTTTTGCTTTTCAGATCACTGGCCGCTCACGCAGTCTTTTTCGCGTCCTCCACGGCCTGGAAGCGCGCCAGCAGTCGCACGTACATGTCGACAAACAGAAGAGAGGCTGAGGTGAGTTAGTCAAACGCAAAGCGGGCAAAAACCGGGGGGGGGGGGGGGGGGGGGGAGGGCCGCTACTCACGCATGACAAGCCACGGCCCCATAAGCTGGAAGCGGAAGACGTTCTTCTGGCGCGTCGAGTACACGGCTGGGTTCCAGGCGCCCACGTCGTTGATGCACACGGCTGTGGTCAGCGCCGTCTCCAGCGCGTAGACGACGAGCAGCAGCTCGAGGCGGGGCGTCGTGCCCTTGCGGCCGCCGCTGCCGACACCGCCGCTGCGCGCCAGATGCACCGCGGTGTACAGCACCGTCGGCAGCGAGAACAGTAGCTCGATCCACAGGAACAGCGGCAGCCAGCTGCCGCCGGCCGTCAGCGCGGCGCCCGTCTCCGGCGTCCAGTCGAGGAGCGGGTCCTGGTACGTCGCGACGTACCATTGGCGGAACGTGTGCAAGAAGTGCAGGGGCGCCCCAGGGTTGGCGGCGAGCCACGCAGGGTACTTGTCGACAGCATCGACGCCTGGAAGGGGAGTCAGTAGGGAGGGGAGGAAAAAGGGGCGATTGGGGGGGGGGGGGGGATATCTCACAAAGGATTACCGGAATTTGTAGGCAGAACCAGGCCAGCCAGACACGGTCGCGGACATGTATAGAGATAGCCATGCTGTTGTTTGGTGGGCACAGAACATGGGCTCGACAAAGGTGTGTAGAATTTGTTGTCTCCGGGGTTGATGGCCGGGGGACGTTGATGGCAGAAAAAGACAAGTGAGACGCGAGGCTGACGCTGTAATTTCAGGGTGAAGTTCGGAAATAAGTGCGCTAAAAAAGAGGGGCGCAGTGGTAAGCCAAGACAGCCTTGCCGGCAGACAACAACGACGGCGACAAACGACAACAACAACGACACCAGCAACAAAATGAGAGCCGTCGATGTATGAAAGGGCGCCTCTACGGGTATGATAACTGGGACGGCCCGGAGAAGTGCCAATAGTGTCACGACAGGAGCCGTCTAGCATGTCCAAGCCTCTGGCTTTCTTTTTCCTGCTCCTTTTTCCCCTGTCTGCTTTCCTTTTTGCATTCGTCCCAAGCCCTAGAGTATGCCAGCCTCCTCGTTGCGCCGCCGCTGTGCACGGTGCTCGATCTGCAGCGCATCGAGCCCCTCCTGCCACACCCGGTACTCGGGCGTGTCCAAGAGGCTTCCGCCAGACCTAACGTACGGGTCCCGTGGGCCATTTTGCCGGACCGGCGGCATCAGAGACGGAACATCGAGCGCATAGGGCTCGGGGATGCGGAGGCTCGCGGAAGCGCCACCGGTAGTGCGGCCAATGCCGTGGACAAAGGCCGGAGAGGGGGAGGACGACGACGACGACGCAGCTCCCGCCGACACCGGCCTACGCGACATGGGAAGCCGGGGCGGGCTCTTCAGCCTTTGTTCATCGTCCTTCCCGCTCAGCTGCCCCGGCTGCTGATTGCGCCCCCGGGCCACAGTCCGGGCCACAAACTGCGAAATGAACTCGAAGTTGCCGAGAAGCGCCAGGCGCTCCCCGTCCGCGCCCGACCACAGCCACTCCGTGTCGTCGTCGTCGTCGTCGTCGTCGTCGTCGTCGCCGTCGCTGCCCCGCCGTGGCAGCAGGTGTCCGGTCGCGGCGCCCAGGCTGACCAGTAGCTCGGCCGTCGCGGTACGCCCGTAGCGCGCCGCCATGTGCAGAGGCGTGCGCCCGATGTCGTCGACGGCGTCGAGTTCGGCGCCGCGCCCCAGCAGGATGCGCGCCGCGTCGGCAGCATCGGCTTCGGCAGCTACGTGCAGCGGCGTGCAGCCCACACCGTCGCGTGCGTCCATCAGCGCCTGCACTTTGGCGTCCGCGACGGCGATGGCCCGAGCATCGTCGGCACTTGTCCCAGCACCAGAATCGTGGTCGTAGTCGTAGCTAGCCGCCCCATCCGCCGCCGCCGCCGCCGCCGCCGCCGCATAGGCCCGCCCCCAAAAGACCTGCGTGATCACCTCGGCGAGGTGCGGCGAGCCGCCCCGCAGCGCGGCGTGAAGGGCGCAGCCCCGGCGCATCTTGACGGCCGAGTGGCGGTCCGTGAACAGGATAGGTGCGCCGTTGGCCAGAAGCGCGCGCACCAGCGCGTCGTGGCCATGCAGGGCGGCCGTACGGAGGGCGACGTCGAGCTTCGTGGGGACGGGGCCCCAGGAGAGGCGCCAGTGGATCTCAGGCAGCACGCGGTCGAGGACGGCCCGGTCTGACATGTCTGGCGGGGTCGGCTGGGGCTGCGCCGTTGGCGGGCCGCCATTGACTTCGCCACTGTTCCCATTGCTATTGCTGTCACTGTGGGACCGCCGGCGCGGCCGGAGCGCCGACAGCAGCGACAGGAGCGACGGCGACGACGCCTGTGTGCCCGAGAACGAGCTCGGACGGATGCGCGTCTGCGGCTGCGGCAGTAGAGGATGGGACGGCAGCACGGGCGGGGGGTTGGAGCGCGCCTGTTGGAGGCTGCTCCTGTTGCTGCTGTTGCTGCTTGTCGGCGTCAGCCGGTCGCCGGCCGTCGCGGCATCGTAGCTCGGCGGCAGGGTTGGCACGCTGCTGAGCCGGAACTGGGGCGGCGCTGCGGCCACCCGCGGGGACGGCGGGGAGTATGGCGGCGGCAGGTCGTCGTCCATTGCGAGCCGATGTTGGAGGAGGGGTTGTGTGTGTGGAGGTTTACGAGGAGGGAGAGGGCGCAGTGGTGGTGGTTGTTCCTCCAGCCCGCACCAAGCCAGTCCTTCTTCGAGTTCAGGGGAAACGCTAGGTACGATAAAGCTGTCAGAAGCACCACCACCATCCTAGCCCAGCAACGGCATCTGCCTTGGGTGGGGAGCGCGTGGTGGTGGTGTCTCTGCCGCACCGGCTTAGAGTGCGGCTGAGCTGGTCAGGCATTCCCGGCGTCTGCCCGCTCGGCCGCCCCAGACGACGCCTGGCCAGCTGGGGCCGTTCCAGGTCCCGCCGACGATGCCTGACGGACGCTGTAAATGAGCTGGGAGAGGCTCTCTTTCTTCTGCTGCCTTTGCTCCGTGTTTCTGCCTCGTGCCTGGTGCATGCCCGCTGGCGGCCGCTCGCCCTCATAAACGGTGCGGAAAGCCCCGCCGCTAACGCCGCCTGGCATTGCCGGAGCCCGGGTAGCACAGTGGTAGCTGCGCCTGCCTAGTAAGCAGGAGGTCCGCGGTTCGATCCCGCGTCTGGGCAAAGCCTTTCTTTTTCTTGGAGCTTTCTCTGACACGCTGTGGGTTTTTCCTCTACTTTCAACTTCCCTTCCCATCTCCCCTTCTCTTTTGTTATTATTTTTTTTCTACTGTGAATCGCCCAGTCCGTTTTTCGCTCTGCTCGCATTATCTGGCTTCTACCGAGCCGTCATGCTGCCTCTTCACCCTTCACCCTTCACCCTTCAGTCGTTTCGCCGCTGTCATTGCATTTGACCTCAAGACGTTTGTGGTTGGTGGCCTTCTGCAGTGATGGGGAGGGGGGTGCGTTTAAACGAGTACGCGCTGTTGGCTGAGGAGGTGGAATCATGTCCGATTTGCTTGGACGGCGCATAGGACGAACGGCGGTTTATAAAGCACGCCATGTGATGGCACCAAAAGCGAAACACGGCCACGGCACGTTCGTGGGTAGAGACATGGCGGCGTAGGATGAGAAGAGGAGAGAGACAACAGCACATGTGGGCAGCCTAGTATGTCAGACAGCCAGGCCCTCTAGACTGCTCGACCAGGGCCGTCCCATTCTGAGCAGTGCGATGTCCTCGGCCACAGCCTGAGTCCAGAACAGGAAGTTCCCCGTGGCCAGGCTCGGCTCGAAATTTGGAGACCCACTGTGCCTCGTCCCAGTTGCCGTGTTCGACTGACGGACTTCCGCGCCGGGATCCGTCCGGCTAAAGGGGCGAGAGTTCAGTAACGTGGAAGGCAGATGGCACGCAGCCAGATCCAGCGAACCCTAGGGGAGGCAATGGCTGAGCAGCCAAAGACAGTGAAGGCCTCTACACAGACACAGATCCGGATGCCGCTCTGTGGGCGGTGAGACGGCATCCCAACCTGCATCTAGCATGGGAAACGTGTGCTGCACTCGGCGGCCTAAGGGCACATGGCACATCTTGACCTTCTTTGCTCCCCTTCTCTCCTCCTGCTCATCCAAAAAGACTGCCGAGGGGGTGAGCCACACATGACGGTTTCAAGGCGCGCCGAATGTAAACTGCCTGTTTTCTTTTTATTGTCTTCTTCTTGAGACGTAGGATGGTGATAACAGCAACGAGATAAGACCGGGACTTCATGTACAAGACATTATACCATTTGGAAAAAATACGGTGGGGTGTTAGAGAAAGTAGAAGAATGGAAAACCCGGGGAAGGCAATTTGGATAATTTGGGTGGAGGGAAGAGAATGCTTCCCCAGACCCCAGAACCTCGCAACAGCAGGGACAGGGGGGAGGGGGCGGCGACGGCCAGTGCCTGCCAACAACCGAGACACGGCCTGTGTGAAAGGATTGTGGAGGAGGAAAGAAAAGAAAAAAGGCATCCTTTGCACAATCTCGGTAAACATGTCTGTGTTCCTTTTTAGCAGGAAGGGGGCAGTACAAGTACATAGTGACTAGAGATTTGCCCGTCCCATTCGACAAGCCTTTTATATTTCTTTCCTTATTTGCGCTTTTATCTGCCTTCATGGCAAACCCCCTAATAACTCTGATTTCTGTTTTAACCGTACTTGGCAAACAGGGGTCGGCATATCAGGCAGGAACAACTGGGGCGGCGTGGAGTGGCAACCCTGAGGGACAGCGAGAGAGAATATGAGAGAGTACGTACGCAACATTACAAGGACGCCTGGAACACAGGCACGGGGTGTAAGGAACCAGGACAGCCGGTGATTTCATGAAAGAGTGACTGTTATATATACATTTAGATGTCAGTGGGCCGGAGGGGGGGCCCGCAACGAGGGTGGCACGCGAGAGTGCTCTGTCTGCATGAACTCTCTGCTCGGAGCAGCGCGGTCACAGACGTGGGAGGTTGCCGAGTCTCTAAAGGTCGGCGAGTCTTGTTGGTCCCTAGAGCAAGGACTAAACCGGAGATGAAGAAACTAAAAAGGCCAGCCCCCCAGACTCTGTCGCCGACCATCTGCTCTTGGTGAGGTAGCATGCTTGTTGCATCAACAGGACTGGAGGCTTGGTCCTTGTGGTCATCAGCTGCCCTCGTCGTTCTGTTGCTTTCTTTTCTTGCCCCATCCGTTTTCTCGAGCCCCCCCCCCCTCCGGCCCTTGTTTGTTGTCTACAGCCCACAAATGCCGGCAGCATGGCTGCGTCAACCGGGCATTATGATACCTCCACGTCCAACAACGCCGACACCAACAGAAGTACGGCAGACAACCACCCGGCAGCCGCAGTCGGCTATGTCGATCTCGAGAAGAACCCGGGCGGGCTCGACGTCGACAACGGACAGAAAACGTGGCCTTCCACCACGCCCACGACAACAACCGGGGTTCTCACCGTCAAATCCGACGACGACTCCGACGGCCACGCCATCGCCATCCGCTTTGCACGCACCGCCGTGCCCGAGCTCACCCTGACATGGCCGCCGGGCTCTGGATTTCGCGCCTCTCCTGCAGGCGCCGCCACCGCCGCCACCGATGCCACCGCCCGCCGCAGGCGTGCCGAGGCCAGCAAGCCGAGCCGCCGGGTCAGCCGCTGGATCCGGATGCGGCTGTGGTTCAACACGTACCGCAGCTTCTTCCTTGTTGTGACGGCGCTCAACTTCGCCGGCATTCTTCTCGCTGCTGTCGGCCGTTTTCCCTACGCGGACGACCATCTGGGCGCGCTGGTTTTGGGCAACCTCTTGTGCGCTATCTTGATGCGCAACGAGCTGTTTCTGCGCATCCTCTACGCAGTGTCCATCTACGGCCTACGGGGGGTAAGGATGGACAGCTAGCAACGACGGCTCTGTTTATGCCGTGCTGTTACTGACACCAGCAGTGGGCTCCCCTCCGCGTCAAGCTGGCCGTCACGTCGGCGCTGCAGCACGTCGGCGGCATCCACTCAGGGTGTGCGCTGTCGGGAGCGAGGTGAGGCTCACCTCTTATGGTCTACCCCTTTCCCCTTTGCCTGTTCCTCCGAGGCTGTTTTCTGCTCACATCTCCAGCTGGCTCGTGTTCAAGGTCGTCGACATCCTGCTTCACCGCGCCGTCCAGCCCCAATCTGTCATCGCGACGGGCATCATGACCAACGTCTGCGTCGTAGTGTCGATCCTGAGCGCGTTCCCCTGGGTCCGCAAGTGAGTTTCCTCCCAGGTTCTCCCTGACTCTCACACCGGGCCTACATCAGCAGCTAACGTCGGCCTTCCCAGCAACCACCACAACACGTTTGAGCGCTACCACCGCTTCATCGGCTGGCTAGGTCTTGCAGTGCGTCTCGGTGCATCGTCCCCCCTTCCCCCTCTCTTTGGCTGCCGCTGAGTTCCGTTAACATACGCGCTCCTAGGCCACCTGGACGTTTGTCGTCCTTGGAAATACCTACGATATCAAGCTGGGCCGGTGGCGGTCCAATGCCAACTCGCTGCTAAGCGCGCAGGAGCTGTGGTTTGCCGTGTTCATGACCATTTTGTAGGTCACAAGGAGGAGAAGTAGGGGAGACGAAGAGGAAGGAGAGACATCCCTCTGATCGCTAACCCTGTCTCAGCATCATCATCCCATGGGTCACTCTCCGCGAGGTGCCCGTCGAGGTCGAGCTTCCTTCCCCCAAGGTCGCCATCCTCAAATTCAACCGTGGCATGCAGCAGGGCCTTCTCGGCCGTATTAGTCGCACGTCTCTCATGGAGTACCACGCCTTTGGCATCATCAGCGAGGGCCGCCGTGCCGGCTGCCACTACATGATCTGCGGCGTTCAGGGCGACTTTACAGAGGGCCTCGTCAGCGACCCGCCCAAGACGGTGTGGACGCGGGAGCTCAAGTTTGGTGGGTGGCCGGCGGACATGGAATAGAGCCCGGCGAGGACGAGCTCTGCCGACAATTCGCTTCGCTAACCATCCCAGCCGGCGTCGGCCACGCGTCTGCCATGTTCAAGCGCGGCATCCGCATCTGCACGGGCACCGGCATCGGCGCCGCCCTGTCGACCTGCATCCAGAGCAAGAACTGGTGAGCGCTCGCCCCCATCCCCCACGGACGCCCATTCTTGCCACGGACGCCTCGACCGTCCGTCCACCTACTGACGTCGCCCCAGGTTCCTCATTTGGATCGGCTCCGACCAGGAGCGCACGTTCGGCCCCACCATCGCCGGCCTCATCCGCGAGCACATCGAGCCCGAGCGCATGATCCTGTGGGACTCCAAGAAGCGCGGCGGCCGTCCCGACAGCGTGCAGCTGCTCAAGGACACCTGGCACGGCTTCGGCGCCGAGGTCATCTTCATCACCTCCAACATGCAGGGCAACACCGAGATGATGCAGGGGTGTCGAGAGGGTGGGTCCTTCTTTTGTCTTCTTTCTGTCTTTTTGTCTTCTTCTCTCCCTCGTCCCTGCTCTCGCCTGCTAACCCCCCGCAGCTGGCATGCACGCCTTTGGCACGCTGTGGGATTTCTGAGACCGCGAGGGACTAAACAGGCGGCGTCCAATCACTATTATTAAACTCTAGACAAAAAGAAGACCGTAGAAGGAGACTCTGCAGTAGGCTATATAGACGTCGCGCAGAGAGGCCAGGCGTCGCGGCATGCCTTCTTGCACTTTTTGGCCTTTCTAGTACATATTCCTCGCTCCTCGCCACTGCCACTCCCCGGCCGGACTTTCGCGTCTGCCTCCTCTTTCGGGGAAGGCGTACGCTCGGAGCGACGCTATGCCCGACACCGACATCAGACGCGGGTCCCCAACGTTCCGTTGCTGACTGGTGCTGGTACTTTGACATCCCCGACAGGCCACTCCGCAGCTGTGGCTTGACATATAGACCTCGCAGACTCCTCCTCCTCTTTCATCGTCGTTTCCTTGTTTCAGCCTTCGCGTCGTACCTACCGCTTGTCCTCGTCGCTTCCTGCACTGAGGTCCACAGAGTCACTTTGGTTGTCTGCGCTGGTTTCCCTTTTCCCTTCTCAGCGTCTTATTGCCTGCGTCGTATTACACAAAGGGTGTCAGGTTCATTTATAGCTTTATAGCTTCCCGCCTCTTCTATATTGTATTGCCATTCTGTCCTTTTCCACTTCCACGAGCTGCTGTCCCCGTGCTGCCTCCGTTCCTGCTTTCCTTTCTTTCCTTTCTTTCCTTTTTCCCTCCTCTCTTCTCTCCTCACAATGTCTTTGTTCGCACACTCAACCCGCCTCGGCCTCCGTCCCCTCTTGTGCCAGCAGCCACCCGCCCGCCTCTTCACTACGCAGTCTCGAGCACACACTCTGCGCGCCTCAGCAACCACCCCCATGAGCTCCGGCGTCCTGGTGGCTGCCGCCGCCGTTGCGGTCGGCGCCTATGTCCTGTACACGCGCTCTGCCTCGCCCGCCCAGGCGGAGACCGCGGCCAAGACTGCAGGCGGCACTGGCGCCGGTGGCAAGCCGCCCTTTGCCAGCTTCGGCTTCCGCACGCTTACGCTGCAGTCCACCGAGAACGTCAACCACAACGTCAAGCACCTGCGCTTCGCCCTGCCCGACCCCGACACGCCCACCGGCCTGTCCGTCACGTCCGCGCTGCTGGCCATTACCTTCCCCCGCGGCGGCTGGCTTCAGCTACTGCCTGTGGTTCGGCCCTACACGCCCATAAACGACATCGATGACCGCGGCCACCTCGACCTGCTCATCAAGCAGTACCCCGAGGGCAAGCAGTCGACATACCTGCACGGCCTCCACCCCGGCGCCACCGTCACTTTCTTCCGTCTGCCCGGCTACAGCTGGACGCCCGACGAACAGCCGCACATCGGCCTCATCGCCGGCGGTCAGGGCATCACCCCCTGCTACCAGCTGCTGCGCGGCATCCTGTGCAACCCGCGCGACGCCACCAAAGTGACGCTGGTCTGGGGTGTCAACACCGAGGCCGACCTGGTGCTGGCCGACGAGCTGGCCGCCCTGCAACGGGCTCACCCCGGCCGCCTGACTGTGCAGTACGTCGTTAGCCAGCCCGCGGGCAGCAGTGCATCTGTGTCGTCATCATCGACGGCGCCTCCGCCCTTCACCAAGGGCCGCGTCACCGGCGAGCTGCTCCAGGCCGCTGGCATTGCGCACGGCAGCGGTGTCGGCAAGGTGTTCCTAAGCGGGCCGCCCGCCATGGAAAAGACCCTGCTGGCCCGCGGCGGCATCCTTTCCGAGCTGGGCTATAGCAAGAAGGAGATCCACAAGTTTTAAAAGGGAATTCGGAGGGCAGCGCTGGGCGGCATTCTCACTTTGTGTCTTGGATGTTTGTTTTGTCTTTTTATTTTTCTCCCTGATACATCTCTACCAAAGACAGCAGTTGCCTACAGTCCTCTGCAGACGTCAACGCCAGGAAAGTTGTATTTTTATATATCCACGGCAAACTTGCTCCATCTCTCTTTTTTTTCCCCTTAGCCAGTGATGCCTGTGCCTCTTCGATATGAACACGTTCCAACTCTGGCGGGGCGGAGAAAGCAGAACTTCCGCCAGCTGTTTCCAGGCAAATGGATTTACCCGGCCGCTCCTCTGACCCCTCTCAAACCATCGACAATACATCGCACATGGCATGAAAGGAATGGCCATGCTATAGCACTAATCCTTTAGACTGCAACATACCGCCGGGGGGAAGCTGCGCAACTGTTCCATTAACATCATTCATGCCAGCTTGCCAACAACGCACGCCGGCAGAACAAACTCTTCGGGGCTGTATCCTCATGCTACGCCAGGAGTGGCTGCATTACAGTCTTCTCGTCAACTCCGTCACACTTTGTCAGTGAGCCCCGAACAGCTACTCTCACAATTGCCTCACCACTATTCGGATCCGTATCCACCCATCGTATTCCCCCCCCCCCCTCCCCGATCATGACCACGCCCGTGCGCCTCTCCGCGGCGTTCCTACTTTGTGTTCTAGCCTCAGCCAGAGTTGTTGTGTCAACCCCGCCCGCCTCCTCTAACCCGCTGCTACCCCCGCCGCGCGTCGGCACCTGCTCCTGGAGCCGGCACGGCTTCCCTTGGACACACCGCGGTCAGGATGTCTGCCCCAAGCCCGTCTCCGACACGACTGGCGGCGACAACTTTGCGCCCTGGTCGTACCCGCCATACTGCGTCCGCGCGCCGGTCCCGAATTCCACCACCGGCACCGGCACCGGCAACGACGCAGCGCACGGCACAAAGTACTGTGTTTTCACCGCTCGTACCTTCCGCGGCCGCGGTCTGAGCGTCATCTCCACGCCGCAGATGGCCGCCAACCTTGTCGCCGCCCTCGATGACACCCGCGTCCTACCGCACCTACGCGACCACCCGGCCAGCAGCATGGCGCAGAGACGTGCAGGCATGGCTGCTGCCCGCCCTTACGCAATTAAGAACGTGCCCGGACGCGGCAAGGGGCTGGTGGCCCGCCGCCGCGTGCCCAAGTGGGGTGCCGCGCTCGTCGGCTTCCCCATCATGATTGCCCGCAGCGACTTCTTGCAGGCGCTCGACGACACCAGCCGCAAGGCGCTCGAGTACCGTGCCCTGCAGCAGCTCCCCCCGCTGGCACAGGACGCCATTTTTGCGCTGGCTGGTGGCGCAGGAGGTGGTGCCCCCGGCCACGACAATGACAGGGATTTCCTGCTGGAGCACATCTTCCGCAGCAACATCTTTGGCATCGAGATTGCGGGCGTGCCGCATTTTTCGCTGCAAATCGAGGCATCAGTACGCAACGGGGAGGGGTCTACTGCAATGCCATCGCTGTCGGATCAGAGAGAGTCGATCGAGAGGCTAACCACGCTGCACAGAGAATCAACCACGACTGTCGGCCAAAGTGGGTGCAACGCCTACATCCCCGACCCCGGACGGAACTGTTTGATAATGAGCTGCATATGCTAAAACACCCGATATCAGCACATTCTGGCGCTACTCGGCGAGCACCATGACCCACGAGGTCGTAGCCCTCCGCGAGATCTCCATCGGCGAGGAGTTTACCCACAGCTGTGCGTCTGCCAAAAAAAACCGGCCACCCCTGTGCCCGCCGGTCGGTCTACTTGCTAATCGGAATGTTGCAGACCTGCCTCTGGGCCTGCCGCGTGCCGAACGTCAGGAGTCCATCCGCCGCTGGGGCTTCACCTGCCGCTGCGCCCTGTGCACGGCCGCCAAGAACACGGCCTTTGCCTCGGAGATCCGCCGCACCCGCCTCGTCGAAATTTACACCAGTATGGAAAACGATGCCGAAGCCGGGCTGCTAACGCGTGACACGATCGAGGCGCTCGTGAGCGAGATGATGCTGCTCATCAACGGCGAGGACCTGGCCCCGCAGCTGTGCGTATACTACGCCCTTGTCGCGCGCGCCTACTTGTCCATCGAGGCCCTTGCGGACGCGCGCCACTACGCACAGCTGTCGGAGGAGTACTGGGTCCGGTACGGCACCGATGAGCACGAGAATGTCGACGAGGTGCGCCAACTGTGGAAGCAGATCGCGGCCAAGGAAACGGAGCGCAGCGAGCGGCGCGGACAGCGGGCGATGGCGCACTGAAGTCCTTGGGAACGGGAGAAAGGCGTGTTAATTTCATTGTTTCCTCTGCATTGCGTATACATGGTGTGTGCAACAACACCACAAAAACGGAACAAAGCGTGCCGTGTCCTCAACACATACTGCATTGTTATCTCCACATTGGGACAATTACTCGACGTCCAGTTTCCGCATCTCAGATAGTGCCTGTGACGTTAGCCGAACTGTCTCTCACAGTGTGCAAAATTACACATGCGCAGGAATCCGTCGCTAGCTTACCTGCTCGGCCGTCAGCCGCGAGCTGTCGTACTTGACCAGCGCGGCAACAAGCCCACGGACGTCGGCGTCCACATCGGGCAGGATGCTCTCCCAGGGACGGGGCGGAAACACCCGATACATCTCAAAGGGCGGTGTCTTGAAAGACGCTGCCTCGGGCCAGGTCTCAGGCGTCGGCGAGCCGATCGTCTTGAAGATGCTCAGGATGAGGCCCAGCTGGTTGCCGTCCTCGTGTGCGGCGCGGGACTCAAACAGGGGCTGCGCGGGCAGCGCGTGGCGTGCACACTCGGCCAGCATCACGCCCACGGCCCACATGTCGACCGAGCCGCCGTACGACGCGTTGCCAAAAAGGGCCTCGGGTGCGCGGTAGGGGCCCGTGCCAATGTCCAGCACCTTCTGGTCGGCCGGCTCGTCCTCCAGCGACAGCTCCGGATGCCACGCGGTGCCAAAGTCGGAGAGGTACGCGGGCCCACCATCGGCGGCGCCCAGCAGAACTGCGGACGGCTTGACATCGCGGTGGATGATGCCCTGGCGGTGGATCTGGGCCAGCGCGCCCAAGATGTCCACGAAGTAGCTCTGCAGCTGCCTTCGCGGGATGGCGGCGGCGGCCCCGCTGCGGAGGACGGCCTCCAGAGTGAGCGGCATGAACGGAAATACAAGCACCAGCCGCCGCTCTGCATCGTACAACGTCGACAGCAGACGAATGCAAGGCTTCTGCAGCTGCTTCAAGATCTTGGCCTCGCGGTAGCCGTTGTGCGGCGCCTGGCCGGTGCCGCACGTGATGACTTTCAGAGCAAAGGCGCCGCTCCGGTAGACGTCGGCCGAGGTGCCGCTGGCGACGTAGTGACAGTTCTTGTAGGTGCCGATCTCAATGCCACCCTCCTCTTCATCGACAGGGTCAGCATGCACGTGCGATCCCACGGCGCCCGACGCATCGGGCGGGTTGGAGAGAAGAGCGCATGCAGCATCGTAGTCTTCCTGCTCGTGTTAGACGGGGCAACAGCGAATACGGCAAGAGATGATACGCACTGCTCCAGCAGGGACTAGGTGCGACCAACCCTCGATGATGACGACAGATAGGCCTCGTTTTCAAGCACAAAGGCGCTGGCCGTCAGCGCGGCCGGGTGCGCCGCCTTCTCGCTGCGAGACCAGCAGTGTTAACGTACAGCTGCAGCAGCGAAAGGGGGGCACTTGACCGGCACACAATGGTTCGAGGCCGCCTCTACCTACATCTTTTGGATGTTGTCAAACCGCTCCGTCGCGGTGAGCGCGCCCTTCCAGGCAGAGCTGGACGGCATCGTCGGCAGCGCAACGGGCACGCAAACGTGCTCTATGGACGCCACATCAATTGTTCACGGAGAGCGTGTCATTGCCATTCCGAAGCGTGCCTGATACGGTTCCTAGCAACTCTTGCCGCCGAGCGTTGTCGTCCGCGGCTCGAGCTGCTCTTCCTCAGGCGACCAGACGAAGCTGCCCGTCCAGCGCCTGCCAAAAGTATGGAGCTCCCGGAGAAATGCTTTTTCCCGCAACCGGCAGCCGCGCCCACGCAGGTGCCTCGCGCACGAGCGACGCAGGCCCAGTCCACAAATGCAACCTCGGCCGCAGCAACGCGCTGTTCAGACGGGATGCCCTTTCGAGACTTCCGTCTCCTCGTCTGTCGACGGCGACGTGCGTCCCTTACCCCACCAATGCGCAACGGCCGTTGTGCCGACGTCATCGCGTCATGGCGGGGACTGTGCCCACGTGACCGACACCCGCAACCGAGCACGAACCGCCCGACGAGCTGGACAGTGTGCTTGCAGTCCTGCAGCACTGTGTTTTTGCGAAGCGCCGGAAAAAGACAGCGGGACCCTCTTTCAGCGCTATTTCGCGGTGGCAACCTGCGGGCAAGAATTTCAGCGAGAATTAGAGCGGGCGCTGCAGGCGGGGAATCGCTCGGATAAATGCGCAGGCGCAGCACAGGTTGGAGCACTGTGCTGCTTCTCCACCGTGGGGCGCGCATCCGGATGGAGGATGATAAACAGTGGGGCGTGGCTCCACCTTTATCTCGATACACAACGCCGCCCAATAGCCTCGTCGTGTGCCCCTCCCCCCTGTTAAAACCCCGCACCAGTGTGGTTCCTCGGTGCTCGCTCCTCCTCCTTTGACGTGTCGCGCGCGACCTGCACACAGAGAGAGGGGGAACGGTTTGCATCTGTCAGCCGAGACAAGACCATGCGCCGTACGGACGGGCACACTCATGCGAAACAAAACATCAACAGAAAAGTCGGCGGCCGACGGCGGTGGCGGAGACGCCCTTCTTTTCCCTTGCCTTTTGCAGCCGAAGCAAGTCAATTGCACGCGCGCACACTAATCCTACGAATACGGAGGGAGCACACGATCGTGCCTGCCCTGCTCCCTCGTGCGGCAGCGGGGATCCACTTCTCCGCCCACGTAGTGGTATCTTACTCCGTACTCCGTACTCGTAGTCTTTGCTGACGAGGTATTCCTCGTACTCAGTTTCCGACAGGAGCCTTGCGGAGTTGCGCCTTCCTCCTTTCAGCCCTTGGCGCGAGGCGATCCGGCGCTTTCCTCGCCTTTGCACAAAGGTACTCAGGACCTGGGCCAGTACTTGCCGTTGTATCACCTTCGTACCTGCTGGCCCGCGCTCCTTCCTGCCACTTGGGTAAAACGCCGGACACGATACCTGCCCTGCATCGTGGGCCTTCCGCCCGCCCCTGCCTGCCAGACCCTCCCAGACCCTGCCGAACGCACCCGCCCCAATCATGGAAGCCGCCAGCCGCCACTGCCTTCTCCGGCCGCAACAACACTACAAATCCCATCGTGTGCCTTCCTTGTCTGTGCTTCGCGTTGTTTTGTACCTCGCTCCTTCTATCCTCCCACTCACACTTCTGTCCTCTTTCCCCTTCCTTCTTTCCCTTCGTTCCCCCCCATCCGTCCCTTTCCGTCCCTTTCCGTCCTTTGCCCTGTCGACCGTCAACATCTCACCACTTCGCATCGCGAACGTCTCATCACCGTCTTCCCCCATTGGCCCCTCCGCACCTCGACGGCCTGCTTCGACAGCAGTGGTTCATGGACCAACGCTCCTCTCCCCGGTTTTTCCTCTCTTCTGCCGCCTCTCCTTTGTTCTCCGCCTCGTCATAGTGAGTTTTGCCTCCCATCACCGCGTTGTCACGATCACGGAACATTCGACCCACTTTGGAGCCATTCGGCCATTTCGTCTTACACGCCTTGCCCCGGCTTTCTCCAGCCCTGTCCGCCCCTGCCTCTGCCGCCACCCCCGGCTTCCGCCTTCATACTGACAACACGCACGTCGCAGACACGCAGCCAACGCCTTGCGTTATAGCATGGTCCCAACACGCCTCTGCGTTCTTCCATCGCCACTATGTTGATTTCCGCCTCCACCCGTGCGCCCGGCACCGGGCTCGCACAGCTCAGACTCGGCCAGCAACAAGTCCGCGGCTTCCGCTTTGGCTGGTTGACCGGCCATAGCGACCGCGAGCAGCATCGCGAGATGCGCCGCCAGCACAAGGCCCTGCGCTACAAGCTGCTGTGGGAGCAGCAGAGCCCCGGCTCGTCCGACGGGCCCCGCCCCTACCACCCCCACGTCAACCATTACTGGCAGCCAAAGCGGTGCTTTGCCTTTAGCCGGCATCGGTCCAGCGGCAAGCCAGAGTCGTGGGCGTCGCCGCTTGACGAAATCCGCAGCTACATTTCCAAGCACCACTCCGAGTTTCTGAAAGACTCTGGCCTGGGGGACGCAACGTCGGCCGAGTCTGCCGCAGCCTCTACATCTACATCCGCGTCTGCATCATCCGCCAAGACCGCCGAGCCGGAGACTGACTTTGTCATCGATCCGATTACCAACCGCAAGGTCTGGAAGACTCCTACCTCTTTCAAGACGTACCGGTCAAAGTTCGCAACATCGGAGGCTCACGAGGCCGCCACAGCCCCTGCATTTGATGCCGACTTCCCGCCAACAAAGGCAGAGCTTCATGCCTATGATAATGTGACCATTGATGAAGCCGCAGCGGATCATGCACGCCAAGTAGCGGAAGCTGATTCCCTCGGCGGCGTGGACGACGCCAGCCGCCAGGCGAGCCACGAGGAGCTAGGGAGATACCGGCCGATTAAGTGGAACGAGCCGGACGGCCAACCTGCCGAGCCCCCGGCTGAAGTCGGTCACCACGGCTATGACCCGGCGGAGGTCCAAAAGTACAAGGCCTTCCGGTGGAATGAGCCAGATGGCAAGCAAGAGCCGGCTACTCCTTTCTCGGAGCAGCCTGATCCCAGCGAGCTCGCCAAGTACAGGGCATTTCGCTGGAACGAGCCCGACGGCCAACCGACAACGCCCCCTGTTGAAGTCGGCTACCTCGGCTACGACCCCGTCGAAGTGCAAAAGTACAAAGCGTTCATGTGGAATGAGCCAGATGGCAAGCCAAACAAGCCTGTCGAGTTGGGCCACCTTGGCTATGACGCGGCCGAAGTCCAGCAGTACCAGCCGTTCAAGTACCACGAACCCGATGGCAAGCCCCCCGTCGAGAACGAGGAGGTGGGCCACCATGGGTACGACCAAGCAGAAGTCCAGCGGTACCAGGCCTTCCGGCACAACGAACCCGACGGCAAGCCTCCTGTGTTTACCGGTGAGCTTGGGCACGAAGGCTATGACCCGGCCGAGGTGCAAGGGTACAAAGCCTTCCGATACAACGAGCCAGATGGAAAGCCGCCCAGCAGTTCTGAAGAGGCTGTGGACTCGGCAGAGCTGGCCTCGTACGGGGTCGTGAGATACCAGGAGCCCGATGGCAAGCCAGAGGTCGCTACCGAGGCGCCACCCTCCGAGGGTCTGGAGGCGTACGACACGAAATTTTCCGATGCTGTGACGTCGGATGAGCTGTATGCCAAGGTCTTGCGAAGGCTCGGGTCACTCACTCACCTTGACGGTGAAGAGGCCGCTCAGGACAGCGGTTCCCGCAGGTCGTCTGGTTCTGGCTCGGGATTTGACGCTGGCAAGTCAGGCTCCCATTTCCACCAAGACCGACGCAGTCTCGAGTCGTCCATGGCCCAGATCAGCGCCGAGCACGACGCCATTGACAAGCTCGCCAGCGTCTCTGTCAAGTCCTTCAAGAACCGCGCACAGAAGGAGCTCACCTATGCTGAGCGCATGCAGGCGCACATCGATCCGTACTGCACGAAACCCCAAGGCCTGGAAACCGCCTACGAGGAGGAGCGCAAGGGCAGTGGAGAGGCCGCCTCGGCAGCGTTCGCCAGAGTCCACAAGAGAGTCGATCGTCCTTTGATTCTCGATGCCACGGACCCGGCGGCGCCACAGTCGGTCCACGCGCCTTCCGTGTACAAGATCCTAGCGTACGATCCCACTATGCAGTCAATCAGCATTGCCGAGACGACGTCCACCGTGCCGGACACGGCGTCGCCCTTGACGCCCTCGGAGGTGCTGCTTCGTCTGTCCAACCCCACCAAGTTCTTCCCCCACTTCGAGCCGCTACGGTCGCAAGGCTTTGAGATTGTGTCCGGAAGCGGCGATGTGCTTGTCTTCCGTAGAGTGCGCGAGCCGACGGCGAGCCTGCCGGCGGGCTCCTCGACTGCATTTGAAGAGGTCCCCGCCTCCTCATCCGGCGTCAACCCGATCGACATGACTGGCAAGCGCTATGTGCCACCCGCCACCGCAAACTTTGCGTCGCCCACGGGGTATGTAAACCTTGACTTACCCCCCCTCCTCGATAGCTCTCCGACCACGGCAGACCTCCCCTCCCCGCCCCTCGCCCCCACCCCCGGCCTCGGCCCTGCCGACAAGCCTCAAACCGCACGGTTCCAGTCTAACATTGGGGTGCGGCGTGAAGAGCCAGTGTTTAGTGGACCAAAGGACAACAAGCCCGCCGACGCGAAGCCGAGCGTTGCGAAGCGCATGGTGGTCGGAGCGACCTGGGTGGCCGGTGTGTCGTACGCGCTCGGGGTGGCGAGCGAGTTCATCAAGAGCCGCTGAGCTGGCTGGCCCTGTCGAGCCCGCAGGGAGCTATGAGCGAGAGGGACCTTGACATTGTTTCCAACATCTGTCTTTCCATTTGTCTTTTCCACTCCGCGCTGTCTTCGTATTGGCAGCAGCGCCATCGGGTTTGTTTGGGCGGGGTCTATTCCGTTACGTCACACTGCAACCACCCCCCCAGCGGACATCACCAGAGTTCTTCAAAGGGGGGTGCCCAGAGTTGCATCCATGCACTCTGACAGGCGCGCATTTCTGGGTTTCGGTTTTGCTGGCGTTCTGTTCGTCATTCTTTGGTTTTGTTCTTCGACAATTGATCCCCCCTCGCTCTTCGCGCCTGTTCATATCCAATCACCACTTCCTGCACAGTTCGGCAACCCCCAGACTATTGCGGGCGGGTTTTTCCCGTTTCCCCCGGTCATCGTTTTATGTTTTTTTCTACTTTTTTTAGGATTCCCCCATTGTCTGGACAGTGTATTTTTTGGTCACGGGGTCAAATGCGTTCGACACAGAACGCAGCAGATGTGTTTTTTTGTTCGTTTTTATGAAATGTCAATTTGCTCGTTACTATCGTGTGCCCCCAAAGCATTGACTGACGTGTCAAAACAACGCAATGATAATCTCGAGGTATAAACTCCGTACAAAGCCAAAAAAAAAAACCAAAAACCAAGAACATTTTAAAACAAAAAGCCATCCCAAGACTGGCCAAAGTTGCGCGTTGCCCAAAATCCACACCAGTCCACGCCCTCCTCGGGTTTTTTTTTTCTTTTTTAGTCTTTTTTTCGGTTTGGTCGTGGTGGGCAATCCATCGCTGTGCCAAGTCTGTCCCGCCGATGCGTGCAGAGCGCGCCCCCCCCCCCCCGATGTATGTACCACGTGTGCGCTGCTGCCGTTCTTGTATTATAGGTGTCGTTCCCTCTTCCTTTTTTATTGTGTTTTTGTGTTTTTGTGTTATTTTGGTAGGCTGCTTTAGCCCCCCCCCCCCCCCCCGCCTTGCGCCGCCTGTGCCTAGTGTGCGCCGCTGGTGACCTCGCTGAAGCCCCGGTCGACCTCGTAGTCACGGAGGTGGCCGGCTGGGACGGCGTGCTCGGCAGCCTGCTCGGCCGCGGCGTGCTGCTGCTCTTGCGCGCGGGCTTGCTGCGCCTGGGCGTCGTGCTCGTGCGCGGGGCACACGGCGCCTGGGTGGCAGCCGCACACAAGCCCCGTCGCCTGCGCCATCATGGTCCGCCGGTACAGCTGGCCGTCCCAGCTCTGGCGCCGGTCGAGCCGCGGCGTCCACGCGGCCGTCGAGGCCATGCAGCGCCGTGCGCCCGGGCTGGGCGAGCGCGAGGGCGAGCGGCCCATGGATGCGCCGGCCTGCGGCGGCACGAGGAGGTGGTCGCCATCGCCAGCGCCGGCACCGGTGGCCGGGGGCAGGGCATGCTCGGTCACCGCGGGCGACCGGCTGTGGTGGTCGGTGCGGGCAGCTGCCGGCACGGCGGCCGGGATGCTGGTGGTGCTCTTGTCCTCGAGGGCACCGACGGCGCCGTGGCTCCCCTGGGCCTCCCGCGCCTCCTGCTGTTCCTCTTGGCTGTCGTGGCGGTGGAAGTAGTGGTGATTGTGGTGGTGGGCGAGCAGCTCGCGCTCAAGGGCGACAAAAGGATCGAGGAGGCGGCTGCCGGCGGCGGCTGCTGCGCCGGCGACGGTGGCCGCGGCACTGGCAGCAGCGCTGTTGCTGCCCGCAGTCTTTGGGCCGGCGGCCACCGCAGTCGGCCGATGTCTGTTGACAGTTGGTGGTGTTGGTGATGAACTCGCCATTGGTATTGTGTGTTGATCGGTTGTGTTTGGATTAGATTGTGTTTTAATGGAGATTTGGTCCGAAGAAGATATTTGATTTAGTCTTGATGATGTTGTTTTCTATGGAAGGCCGGAAAAAGGCAACAGCAAACTGTTGCTGCTAAGAAACAGCGCAATTGGAAATATATGTCCCATTTTCGCCTTTCCTCTTCCTCCTGGCCTTGGCCCTGTGCGGAAAGGTCCCAAGCTTCCGGTACAGGAAGGATGGAGAACAATCGAGATGGAGGGGCTGCTGTCATGCTTGTGGCGACAGAAATGACCTCACAATGCTACCTTTCCTGCTTTCTGCTCCAGGTCACGGCGCCCTGTGAGGTCCGCTGTAACACTGCGTTCTAGGCCTGGCCTGCGCCTGGACCCTGGTGCACGCCAACGAAGGGCAAGTGCGCGGGCTATTGCTGTTCCCCGCCAGTGCCTCTTTCTCTTCCCCCCCTTCCCCTGGCATTCCATTCCTCGCCGCTCGCCTGTTCGCTTTTAGCACGTCAACAAGCTGGCCACCACCACAAAGGACAATACCACGCCACTTTCCGTCCTGCCATTCCGGGAAGCCACGGCAGTCAAAACCCGTCTAACGACGCATTTATTTGTGACAGCAAAGCGCCACTCCCACGGGAAACTGGTCCAGTGATCCAGTGATGCAGCGCTCCAGTGGCCCGTTCTCGCGCCGGTGATGTGTGTAGTTCTCTTGGGATGGCGATGTTTTTGCGGCGCAGTCGAAAGAATCACACTGTACACAGCCTCTTTTGGGTTTGTTCTCACCGGGCGGCGGTGCGTCGCTGCAGACCTGGATCCCGGGAAAGTGGAGATGTTCGGAGGGAAGATAAGCTGTTGAGCATAAAACCGGTCCTCAGCTGCGCGGTGGACAAGATGTGCATAATTTGCACCTTACGGGTCTGGATCGGCCAGAGCCTCCTCATTTGTCGACGCCAAAATTAAACGATAAAAACAACCCCTCCCCAATTGTCAGCACGTGTGCCCACAAATGCCCGTCAGTGAAGCCCGCGGTCTTCCGTGTATCTGGTGATGATGACCTAAACAATGCCTCCAAGGCCCCAATCATGGCACGAGACAACCATACCAATGACTCCTCCGTACGAGTGTGGCCACTGACGGGAGTCTGTAGCTTACGCAAACACGATGAAGCAGTGCTGACACATGTGTGCTGTTGGCGAACCTAGATGGCGAACTTTGTTACGATGTTTGTTCTGTGTCAGCAGCTACAATGTGCCGTATATTTAAAGCAGGCCCAGCCGCCAACCACCCAGCCGTCTGCCCTGGGGCCACGGCCTTATTCGACGCTGCACAAACATGCCAGGATCTCGGGGGGACAACGTTGGGAACCGGGGGACATACATTGTCGGGCCTGGGGGATTCATACAAGAGATACTTTCTCTCATGGACTACGCCCTTCTCACGCCTGTTCGCCGCATCGAATATTTCCCGCACCCCGTGCCTCGACGATGCTCCGCTCTACAAGGCGAAGAACCGCGCACGACATTCCGCCTCCCGCCAGGACATTTTGAATCAATCCGGCGTGAGTTTCCAGGAGCCTGTTTACGGAGACGGGATTCTTCTCGTTGGCAAACTGGCAAGACGCAAAGAAGGGGCTACAAGGGGACACATATGGTGCGCTATTCAAAACGAAAGAGTTGGCTTGTGGGTGTCACTAACCAAGATGCTGCCACTCATTTCGATTCTAAAGGTGCCTGTCCAAATCCCAAAGGCAATCGGCACGGTGCCACTTCTTATTCGGAAACGGAAGGCGTCGAAAAAGCATCTTGGGATGCTGCCGGTGCTAGGCCGGCATTGGTCCGAGTTGTCGCAAAGTCGGTGGTCAGCACTGTTCATCAATCACGTCGAGGGGGGACAACAAACTCATCTCACCTCTGTGTGGATCTGTGTGGAAGCCTCTGTGGAGGCCTCTCGGGAGGCCACCACAGCACCAATCCGTCATGTCAGCCATATTCAACAACCGAGGGGAACGAAAATCAACAAAACAAACAAAAATCGAGGCAACATGTTGTTCTCAGAACGTGAGCTGGTGTCGTCTTCACAGTGCTTTGGACAAGTCCTGGCACTTCTCAGAACTTTGGTACAGTATATTCGCCATTAAACGCAACGAAAAACAAAAACACGACAGCGACGCAGAACAGAGATATCTTACCTTTTGGAATATCTGTGTAGCCCTCTCGAGAGGCAGCGACAGCAACAGTCAGCAATGTTCAACAATCAGGGGGAAAAAATATTTCTGAGCAGAAAGTTGTTCTCAGAAACGTGAGCTGTAAATTGTCTTCACAGCGCTTTGGACACATCCGGGCACTTCTCAGAATATTGCGTTGGTGTGGTTCTCATCATTAAACACAGCAAAAAAAAATCACGGAACGAACAGCAAACATATCTTACCTCTGCGTAGATATGTATGGTAGCCCTCTCGACAGGCAGCGACAGCGCCAGTCAGCAATGTTCAACAATCAGGGGGGAAAAAATATTTCTGAGCAGAAAGTTGTTCTCAGAAACGTGAACTGGATCATGTTGTCTTCACAGTGCTCTGGTAAAAACCACGCACTTCTCAGAAGATTATTCTCAAAGGAGATGTTTTCATCATTAAACACAAAAAAAAAAAACGAATGACAAACATATCTTACCTTTGGGTAGATCTGTGTAGTCCTCTCGAGAGGCAGCGACAGCGCCAGTCAGCAATGTTCAGCAATCAGGGGGACAAAAGAAATTTCTGAGCAAAAAGTTGTTCTCAGAAACGTGTGCTGGTAATTTATCATCACAGTGCTGTGGCCAAAGCCAATAGCAGCATCTCAGACGGATAATAGGGATATCAGTGTTCTCATCATAAAACACACACAAAAAGGACGTGGACAGAGACAGGTGGGAACTTAACCCCCAGAGCGTGAGCTGGGAGGTTGTTGGCGTCTCAGAATAGGGCAAAACCGGGAACAAGAGTGATTACCTTTTCCTGAAGTGAGACGGGTTCCGCGCCCCATGTCGTAGGCAAGTTGGATGGCAGTCTTCGTATTGTCTCAATGCCAATGATGACACAAGGCAAAGACTGAATCGACGGCGAGAGGCGCATCTGCATTCTCCGGATTGCATTACGCTGTCGTTGCGAGATTCAAAGCCAAGCTGAGGCCTTCGAGACCGGAGACTGGAGAAAATACGTCAGTGTTTGCTGGCTACCTCGCGATTGAAATGGGGGGAAGGTGTCGGCTAGACTCACTCAAGTAATGTTGTTTGCCGGAAGAGCGCCGCACTCGGTATGGTCGGCATGGTCTTGCTCTTCATAGGAGGAGACGGTGCTGGTGGATGACAGCAAGGCCATGCTTGTCATGTCGAGTCGTGGGCTTCACAGGCCGGAGACGCAGAGGTGGGAGTCGAGGCAATGGATGGAGAAGCACCACACCGGCCTTCAAAGAGAATAAGATATGTGTCTCTCTGGCCATGGCCCACAGGACAGGAAGACTAAGGCCAAAGGGATCACGAAGAAGAGGTAAGTGAAGGACAGGAAGAAGCGAAAGTGCCCGATGGGAGAAGAGAAAGGGGAAAGGGGGCTTTGTGAGAGAAGTGCAGGAAATGAAGAGAAGAAAAGAGAAGAGAGAAGAGAGAAGAGAGAAGAGAAAGGAGAGAAGAGAAGAGGTTGGGGGGGGGAGAAATATGTTTACGTTCATCATGGAAGAACAACTTCAATAGGGAAAGAGTGACCCTTTCTCATTTGGAGGTGGCGGAAAGTACGACCCGATGAGCAGACCAGCATCGTCTCTCCGTCGCTCTTGCCTCCCTGGGTGGCACTGTTTACTTCTCACGGACAAAAATAGGGGCAAGGCAGGAGCCACCAAGGACCAAATGGCGCTGTTCTGCAAGTGCACGGCAGTCGCGTCCCCCAAAATCCGCTCCTTCCTTTATGGGATTTTACTTTCTTTCCAGGTGAAAGAAGGAGCTCACGACATTCAGACAGAGTTCTTGACGCTTTCCTATTTTGTCAAAAATCAGTGTCTAGCCCGTGCCCCGGAGGGAGGATTTGGGCGAGAGGGACAGTTCTTAAAGGAAAGAGCTCTCCAGAGAAAACAGATCACGAGAACGTTTTCGCCTCGAATGCAGCAGGAGCCTACGTCTTGTTCCCCTTCCTTCTCCGCCTTCTGCATCGTTCTTTCTCTTTTTTTTTCACTTCTCGTCCTTTTTCCTGCCGGTGGGACTGCGGGTTGCGTCTTTCGGGCGCGGTCCAACGCTGCCACCTGCCTCTGGCACCGGTGTCAAGGCTTGTGACTGCCGATTCTACGACCGTCGTTCTTTCCCAATTTTGTTCTTTGATGGCGCCCCTGCCTAAACCTTCATTCTGCAGGATCTTACCTTCCCCCCCTGGTCTGTCATTAACTATGCTACAGGACATGACGCTCCGAATGAAGTTGTGGCTGCCTGCCGCGAGTACACGGGGCCCGAAAAACCAAGCTGCCTCTTACAAGAAGGAGCGATCCTTCACCGTGCGTAAGCCTGTCTGCTCCTGCTGCCCAGGACTCTTATCACGAGTTTTACAGGCATGTGATATCTCGCCACAGTGTCGTGTCTGTTCTTGCTCTGCTACAAGTATCTACGGATAAGTACATCTTCTCAATTTCTTAATATCCCCTGCTCTCCTATCTCTCACATCACCGGCTCAATTCAGCGCCCAAGGCGGCCTCGAGCGTTTTTACAGTACAGCCTAGTAGAGATTTGTGCCATGGATTTCGAAGCCCGTTCCGTGCGGTGTGCCATGGTCTGGCTGTGAAAGCGACTCGTTTGGAGCATGCTAGTATCCGAGTTTCATTTATGCGTCTTATCACTTTTTCATAGAGCAGACACAGAGATCAAAAAAAGAGACAGAAATAAACTCCCGCATTACCCAGAATTCCGGTACACTGTTTCAAATCGACCAGCCTTCTCGACGGCCTTCTCGACAGACTCTTGGCAGCCTCTCGACAGCCCAACATAACTAGGTCAGTCGCTCTGCGAGAGCTCCGTTCTCGCCGCCAGCCAACCAGCTAGCAGCCATTTGGCATTTGGTGCAATAGCGCCCTGCAATAGCACCATCGGTGTTAGTTGAACCGGCTCCACCCTTTGCGGGGACGGGAGTCTCACGAAAGGCAACGGCGTCCTGCTTCACTCTTTCCCTCCCTGGCAAAAGGGCGAGACGATACAGCCAATGCACAACCTGAGGCAACATTCCTCCTCTGCCGCCTCCCGCCAAAACATCATGGCTGATCCTCACGCTGACTACGTCCTCAACCGGCCCATCCAGCCCGTGACGGGCATGCGGCAGGGACTGCCCAACTACGGCGACCCGCACTTTGCGCTGTTCCTGCGCAAGGTCTTTATCAAGGCGCTGGGCTACAGCGAGGACGCGCTGAGCCGGCCGATTGTCGGCATCGTCAACACGTACTCGGGCTTCAACCCGTGCCAGGCCAACGTGCCGCAGCTCATCGAGGCGGCCAAGCGTGGCGTGCAGCTGAGCGGCGGCCTGGCCATCGACTTCCCGACGATCAGCGTCCACGAGTCGTTCTCGTCGCCGACCAGCATGTTCCTGCGCAACCTGATGAGCATGGACACGGAGGAGATGATCAAGGCGCAGCCCGTGGACGCCTGCATTGTGATTGGGGGTGCCTACTTCTCTTTTCCTTCGCTGTTCCTCCGTTCTCAGCGCGACGTGGATGCAAGCACGGTCTGACATCCCCAGGCTGCGACAAGACCGTCCCCGCACAGCTCATGGGAGGCATCTCGGCCAACAAGCCGGTCCTGCCGCTCATTACCGGTCCCATGATGCCCGGGTCGTTCCAGGGTGAGCGCATCGGCGCGTGCACAGACTGCCGCAACAACTGGGCCGCCTACCGCGCCGGCGACCTTGCCATTGAGGACATTGCCGCTCTCAACGAAGAGCTCGCGCCAACAGTCTGTCCCCTCTCTCTCACCGTCCTTCTTTGCCGTCCGGCTCGCCGGCCATGTTGCCTCGTCTGACACTCCCCACCCTCTTACCCTTTCTCAGGCCGGAACGTGTGGCGTTATGGGCACAGCCAGCACCATGGCCTGTGTCACTGCCGCTCTCGGCATGATCCCCCTGCGCGGCGGCGCCACCGCACCCGCCGTCTCCAGTGCCCGGCTGCGGATTGCCGAGCAGACGGGCGCCAACGCCGTGGCCGCCGCCCTGGCCAAGCGCACGCCGCAGCAGGTGCTGTCCCAGGCCTCGTTCCACAACGCGCTGACGGTCCTGCAGGCCATTGGCGGCTCCACCAACGGCATCGTGCACCTGCTGGCCATTGCCAACCGCCACCCGGCCGTGCGCGGCACCGTCACGCTGCAGCACCTCGACGACATTGGCCGACGGACCCCGCTGCTGGTCGACCTCAAGCCTAGCGGCAACAACTACATGACCGACTTGCACAACGCTGGCGGCATGCCGGCGCTGCTTGAGCGGCTGCGGCCCCTGCTGCGGCTCGAGGCCCTGACCATCACGGGCCAGACGCTCGGCGAGGCCCTCGACGCCGAGGCCTTCAAGCCCTTCCCACTGTCAGCGCAAATCATTCGGCCGCTCGACGACCCGCTCTACGCAGCGTCGAGCCTCGTGGTGCTGCGTGGCAACCTGGCACCCGACGGTGCGGTCATCAAGGCCAGTGCCAGCAAGTACCGCCACCTGCTGCTGCACCGCGGACGCGCTGTGGTGTTTGCGGGGCCCGCAGACATGGCACAACGAATCGACGACCCGGACCTGGACGTCAATGAGGACTCGGTGCTTGTGCTGCAGGGCATCGGGCCCATTGGCTTTCTGAGCCCGGGCATGCCCGAGGCCGGCCTCATTCCCATCCCGCGGAAGCTTGGCGCCCGCGGCGTCAAGGACATGCTGCGGCTGTCGGACGGCCGCATGTCGGGCACGGCCGGCGGCAGCATCGTGTTGCACATCTCGCCCGAGGCGGCGCTGCCCGAGAGCGTACTGGGCATTGTGCAGAACGGCGACTACATATCGTGCGACGTGGAGGGCCGGTCGCTGCAGCTGGAAGTCGGCGACGAGGAGATCCAGAGACGAATTCGGGACCGGAAGGAGAGACTCGCCGGCAAGCTCGAAAGCCGCGGCCCTGCTGACAAGAAACGGCAGCCGAGCCGCGGCTACCGGGGGCTGTACGAGCGGTGCGTCACGCAAGCTCAGGACGGCGTCGACTTTGACTTCTTGGCGGCCAATGGAGCCGGGGCTCTTGACCGGTAGGGCCCATTGTCCTGCCCGCAGACGGCAGTCAACCGAAGGCTATTTTTACGAGTAACGGTCTACAAAATAAATGTTCTCATAATGAACTTGTGGTGAACAAATGTTTATTCAAGCGGATAGAGCGATGAAAAAAAATATAAAATAAAATAAAATAAAAAGGAAAAACAAAGAAAAAACGAAACGACGTAAGAATGATGGGAGATAAGAATAATAAAAGGCAGAGTTGACAACCTATCAAATGAAGCAAACCAACTGCAAAGCAAAGCAAGTACGCCCACTGCTGTCATCTCACGATAGAATGCTCTCATACGCTAGTTGAGACAACCCAGAACATAGTTTCCAAGTGCCCTTCAGCCTAAGCAAAAACAGGCATAGCGAGCGGCATCGCTGCAACCCCCCTGATTCTCACGCCGACACGCTCTGCAGTTCGGCTACCACTGTTCCGCGGTCGTATGCTTATTTTGCGGTCTAGCTGACAAATGGAAGGACACAGAGACAGCAACCCCGATGTTAACGGACTTACGCCTGACTATGCCCCGTGCGAGGAAGCTTTGACGTGAACCGGTTGGAGGCGCGGGGCAGAGAGACTCACGGCTTTAACCCGCGTACTCCGTAATAAACGGCGACTTCGTGGGGCAGTTGGATGCCGCCCATCTACATAAAGACGCCGGCGGAAACGTGATATCACGACGTGCCGCCGAGAGAGAGACCCTGCCCGCAGACGCCGTCCCCCCAAGACTCTCTACCATTGTACCATTGCCGTCGTCAAGCAAGCGAGCAACCACATTCCGCATACATTCTGCATTCCTCCCGCCAACTGCCCTTGTCCGTCCCCGCCATCATGCCTGATATTCGCATCATCCTTGGTCTGATGACCTTTGGCCCCGACGCCAACCTGGGCGCCCGCGTCACAGACCTCGAGGAATTCAAAAAGGCGCTTGACCTGTTCCAGTCGTACGGCCACAACGAGGTCGACACGGCCCGCCTCTACATCGGCGGCAAGCAGGAAGCCTTCACGCGGCAGGCCGGCTGGAAAGAGCGCGGCCTGTCGCTGGCCACCAAGGTGTACCCGACGCAGCCGGGCATCCACAAGGCCGAGACGTTTACCGAGTACTTTGAGACCAGCCTCCGGGAGCTGGGCACCGACTGTGTCGATGTGAGTGGGCCGCAACGAGAGGGGAGGCCACCCCCGCGAGCTTCTGTTTGTTGCACGCAAGCTAACCGCGCGCGCCAACCGAGCGCCTGGCGTCTCACAGATCCTCTATCTCCACGCAGCTGTAAGGCGTCGCTTGTCTCCGGCTTTTGCCATTCCCGCCACTGTGGCACTTCTTTGTGCATAGCGCATGCTGACCCCCCCCCCCCCTCCAAGGACCGCAGCGTCCCGTTCGCCGAGACCCTCGAGGCCGCCGACAAGCTCTACCGGGCCGGCAAGTTCAAGCGTCTCGGCCTCAGCAACTTCACCGCGTTCGAGGTCGCCGAGGTCGTCCTGACCTGCAAGTACAACGGCTGGGTGCGCCCGACCATCTACCAGGCCATGTACAACCTCATCCTGCGCAGCATCGAGGCCGAGCTGATCCCCGCCTGCCGCCGCTACGGCCTGGACGTCGTCGTCTACAACCCCATCGCCGGTGGCCTGCTGTCCGGCAGCGTGGCCTCCACGGACCCCAAGGACATCCCGACCGAGGGCCGCTACTCGGCAAAGTTCATGAACGGCGCGGCGCGTGCGCGGTACTGGCGCGACGGCACGTTTTCCGCCATCGACGCCCTGCGCGCGACGGCGGCCCGCCACGGCCTCTCCATGATCGAGATTGCGCTGCGGTGGCTCGTGCACCACAGCGCCCTGGACCTGACAGGCAACGGCACGACGCACGACGGCATCATCATCGGCGCGTCGAGCCTGGCGCACATCGAGTCCAACCTCAAGGACCTGCAAAAGGGCCCGCTGCCGCAGGAGATCCTGGACGACGCAGACGCCGCCTGGCAGGTGGCCAAGCTCGACACGCCGCCCTACTGGCACCTGGACCTCAAGTACACGTACGACACGCAGGAGGCGCTGTTTGGTGAGGGCCGGAAGTGAGGGGGGCCCCCTTTGGCCCCTCGGTTTGTTTCTAACACCAGAGGAGGCATTGGCGAACTGGTATAGAACCTGATGTTGCTTTTGTTGCTACTTTATTTGCCCCCAGAACGCCAGGAGAAACAGATGTACTCTAAAAGAACAGAACGATGACTGGAAAAAGACGGCAGGAAGTGAGAAAACCGAAAGGAAAAAAAAGGGAATAAAAAGAAAAAGAAAAATAGCAGATGGCCCCATGAAAAAAAAAATACATCTTCAGTTTCAGTGTCCCCATTCTCCATCTCTCTCCTCAGACATCCATCGCCTTCTTGGCCGCGCTCTTCTGCTTCTTCAGCTTCTCCTTGCGTGCCGCAATCTGCTTGTTCAGCCCGCTGTCGTTGCTCTCTGGCAGCTGCTTGGCCTTCTTGGCCGGCCGCGCGCCGTCCTTGGCGTTCTTCTTGGCGACGGCAGCCTTGCCCGTCGCTTCTGTCGGTTCTGCAGCGGCAGCTGCGTCGCCGTCCATGCCGCCCTCCGTCGCGGCCTTCCGCTTCTTGCCCACGTTGGCCTTCTCGCGCCGCGCCGCCTGCCGCGCCTCGAACTGCTGCAGCTCCTCGGAGCCCGTCTTGAGCACGTCCTTGCTGCCCTCCACCCACAGCTCGTCCGTCTGCCAGATCGGCAGCGCCATCGTGCGCGGGCCCTTGAGGAAGATGGACCGCACGTTGTCCCATTTCTGCGGCACGTGCTTGCCCACCACTTCGCGGCACACCACCTCGACGTTGGCCGCCACCTGTGCCGCCGGCCATCCGGCCAGCCCCACCTTGATCGCCGTGCTGGCCGACGGGCCCAGGTGCACCACGGCCGCGCCGATGGCCTTTTCGATCTCGCCGGCAATCTGCTCCGGCGAGCGCGCAATCTCCGTCGCCTGCTCGACGGCCAGGGCCTGGTCCTGCGTCAGCGCATCAGCAGACGCACCGGCGTCCGCGCTCGGCTTCTTCTTGTTCTTGGGCGCCGGCTTGACCCGCTTGCCGTCGGCGCCGCGCGGCCGGCGCTTGGTCAGCACCACGGGGACCGGCCGCTTCACCGTCGTCTTGTAGAACGTGCGGCCCAGCAGCTTGGGCAGGCGGTTGATGATGCGCTCGTCGCCCAGGAACACGTCGTGCTCGGCAAACAGCTTGCGCTGCGCCTCGTAGCTCTTGAACTTCTTGCCCAGGTGCGTCACGTCCACGACGCGCGTGATGCACTTCCGCAGTGCTGCCGGGAACGCATCAGACGCAATGAGGTTCTTGTACGCGCGCTGCGGGTCGGCCGTGATGAGGCAGATGGTCGTGTCCTGGTCGGCCGTGATGAGCGGGTGCGGCACCACGATCTTGCTCGGCTGCAGGCGGTGCGAGTCCAGGATGTGCCGCTTGGTGCTGATCGTCAGCCAGATGGGCGTATCCACGCCCGAGTCGCCACTGCCGTCCTCGTCGCCCTCGGCAGCCTCGTCGTTGTCGTCGTCGGCGGCCGCGGCCAGCAGATTGCGCTTGCCGGACTTGGCAACCTCGTCCTTGGAGGTCTTCTTGATGTATGCCAGGAGTGCCTTGGAGGCCGTCAACGTCTAGTCTCCTCAGATGATGGTCAGTAGTCTGCTCTGGCCTGGCTTCGCCTCATGTTCCATTTCTGCTCATCTTTCCCCGTCCCCGTCAACTCGCATTCCCGTCAAGGCTCTCGTCCTCCCTCGTACCTGTGCTGGGTCGACCTTGGACTCAGGCAGAGAGTCTGACCGTGTAACTGCTTTCGATTCACCCATTGTTGCGAAGAGAGTATGCGTCGATTTCCGCTTTATTGTTTGTGATTTTGTCTCTTGTTTCGTCTCTCTTCGTGAACTGTGAAGAGAGTTTGTAAAGCTTGGATCTTCTTCTTTTTTTTTAAGTGGGGCCTCCCATAAAAACAAGAGGCGGAAAGCCAGCAGAAAAATTCTGGCAGTTTGTTTTTCTGCCGGGCGGTGGGACAACGCAAACGGCCTGTCCGCCAAATACTGCCAAAGGCGGTGAGAGCGATACGCCGCTATCCTGTCAAACTGCGGGGCTGAATCGCCAGCATCCGCTCGGCACAAGTACGGACGGCCGCGCTCAGGGCGGAATGCGTTTTAATGAGGAGGACCGCTCGCGTTGAAAGAATGACCGTTACGGCTGCCATCTCACACATATTATTTCCTGCATCTGTTGGGACGGACCATTTCGAAAGAAATCTCTCTTGCGGACTCGGATACAACGATTTGCCGGCTTTGCAGCAAACCGGCTTCCTTGTTTACTTACGACCAATCGACGCGCACTTTCCCGAACGGAACGCCTTCTCTGCGCAGGGAAGGAAGGCATTGCCGTCTTTCCACAAACAAGGAAGGAATGCGTTGTGGAAAGGAAACCGAATCGCTTCGCCGTTCGAACATGCAGTCTTTTAAAAATTGCGCCTCCGTCCTGGAAGCATTACGGCTATGCACGACCGCTGCATGGTTTTACGAGCTGGTCTCGGAGCGAGCCATTCAGAACGCGACAGGCAGGGTGTGTCGGGTCAGGGCGGCTAAAACAGGCCATTGGTGGTGGACTCCTCCATCCGTTTGGGTTTGATGCGATCTCTTTACAATTGCAAAGGGCACGGAGGTGGCTCGCTCGGTCGCCCTCTCCTCTTTCTGTATGGACCGGGGGGCAGGTGGGGTCCTGACGCGCCTCCGCTCCTGCTTCAAGACGTCGCCATGCGCGGTTTCCCTGGTCGAGGCTCTCCACGAACAGAAAGAACGAGTGGACTACTGCATGCAAAGATATAAACGGGAAGGCGCACCGCGCAGCTCCTTCCGTACATCGGTCTAGGGAGCTGTGTGCGGTTGCCCTCGCCAGGTTTTTTACTTCCTCGGAGGAAGGAGCAAAATGCGGAAGATCACAAGTGCGCAGCTTAGGACATTGGCACGCGACCGTGGCGGCGGGCCTTGTTCCCAGCTTCCACAAATTTGGCGTATTAGACATGTCTGTGCGAAAGAACGAGGGCGCCACCGCTGATCCAGCAGCGTTTCCAGCAGTACGCGATGCCCTGGGGCAGGGTCGTGTGGCGGCACAGCGTGCTGGACGGTAGCGGGCGTGCTCCCTGTAACCGACGCGTCGGGGCCCCGCTAGGAGCCGAAACAGCACCTAGCCCGCCGCTGCCACATGCTCCTGCCGCGCTGGGAGACGAGCGCTCGCGCCAAAACGCCAACGCGCTTTCCTCTTCGGGCAGCACTGACGAAAAAAAAAGTGGTGGTGTTTCTCGCGCCCGCGTCGTTCCCACTCCACAGGGAAATAACGACTCTGACCGCGTCTTAAATAGCGAAACCCTCCCTTCTCATATTTTCCTCTGCCGCGCTCCTTCCCTTTCAAAAGGTGACCTGACCCGGACCTTCTCTGACCTTTTTGACGACCGCCTCTCCCCTCCCTGCTTTTCTCCTTTCCGACTTTGTGACGCTCACGACACGCCGCATCGGTTCTCAGGATCTGTCTCTTCCACGCCGGCTGCACGCTCTTTTGCCCGTCGCCCGCACCCGCCTTCTCCTCACTTACACGCAGACGCGCTGTACAGCGCGCACAACGACGCCCATTCCACAACAACAGCCAAATCTCCAAATCCCCACCCAAAGATTTTGCCCGAAACGCGACCAGAGGCTTTCCCGCATCTTTCTCTTCTTCATTCTTCACCCTTCTTTCTTCCTTTCTCTTCCTCACGGCCGGTCGACACGTACTCTCTCCTGCTCCCTCTCTCCTTCTGGTTCCCACTGCTGTGCTTTCGTCTGTTCCCGGTCATGCACTGGCCAATTCGGTAACCTCGCAACATAATCCACGGTTTCCTCGTCCCCTCCAAATGGACTCTCCGTTTGGGAGCAAGGCCTCTGAGCCTTCTCTCCCGCAGGTGGTTGGCGTCAAGCGTCCGGCAACCACACTCCTCCCCGCGTTTGAACCGCTCTCATCCTCACCAGGCTTGCCGCGCCTGATCAAGAGGGCCCGCGGCGGCGGACTCAACTCCCAGAATGCCTTTGCCAAATACCCAACGCCAGTGCCTACCTCCAGCACCGGCATCATGTCCTCGTCACCACCAGTGCGCGTCGGTGCACGGCCAGCATTGCAACGGACCATGTCCGCAGCCTCGGAACGTATGCCATTGGGAGCCGTGCCATCCATTGAGCTCAACGAGAACGGCGACACGCTGCTCATGGGTCGCTCGAGCAACTCATCACACTACCAACTCTCCGCGAACCGCCTGATCAGCCGCGTGCATGTCAAGACACGATACGTACCGTCCACACAGCCAATGGAGCTGAACAAGGTCGAGGTTGTGTGCTGTGGGTGGAACGGCCTCAAGCTGCACTGCCAGGGCCGGACGTGGGACCTCTGCAAAGGCGACACCTTCACCAGCGAGACTGAGAACACAGAGCTCATGCTGGACGTGCAGGATGCGCGAGTTCGCATCCAGTGGCCGAAAAAGGACCGTGCGGATTCGCTGGCGGCGCTGTCCGACTCGTCGTGGGACTCGCCTCGGTCAACAAGAAACAATCGCGTCACTGCTGTTCCTGGCGCCCCAGGTGCATCCCCCTTGCAGTCCAGCCCACTGCGGCGAGGCGCCCGCATTGCCTCGCCCGAAAGCCCAACGCCGGTGGGTATCCCGGTCTCTGGTGCTAGCTTGCAGGCTCTGCTGTCGCAACATCTCGGTAGCGACGACGACGACGACGACAGTGGTGCCGTGATCCAGATCTATGAAGATGGCAGCGGAGACGAGCCGGAACTTCCGAAGCAAACAGCAGATGCGGGTGTAAGCTTTGCCACCGAAATGGTCGACAGCTTCTCCAGTGAGTTGAGTGAGCTGCACTCGGATGACGACGGGAACAGCGGCAGCCAGAATGGTGTGGATGCCGACAATGACCCGGACGAAGAGAATGACCCGATCGTGCATTCTTTCGGCCCCTTTGGTGCGAACCTGTCAGACCGCCTTGCTTCCTTTTCCCACAACAGCCCCAAGGTCGGCCGCCCGCCGCTAAGCCGCATTCCATCCGCCGACGGCTCCATCACCTCCCGGGGCTCTGTGCCAGCTGCTGCAGAAGCAGAAGGTGACTCAATACATGTCCACAGCTCGGCACGGGCACGACCGGAAACGCCAGAAGGAAGGAGCCCGAAACGCGCAAGACTTGAGCCCATAGCGAACGAAGATGAGCGTCCAGCGGACGGCGTCGGTCTTGGCATTTCCGTGGTGTCCGAGAACCCCATTCCGATCAGCAGCAACGTGGACATGGAGACGGTGCGAAATCACTTGATCAACCAGCTCGCGTTTTCACGACTGTCGTCCAGCCCGCTGTCAACAATCATGAACAACCTGCCGGCAGAAGAGCGGCGCGATCTGACGCGCGATGGGTTGCGGTACATCATCGAGGGTACTCCATGCGTGGGTGTGATCGAGAGGCAGGGCAAGGACGCGGCGGGCCAGCCATTGGAGAGCGAGTATTATTACGTCTCTGACATGGACCCGGACGTGTCCCGGAGAGCGGTGGTCGATGGGCTGCGGAAGCCCAGCTTGCGAAACTGTCGGAAGCAGCACAAAGTGAGTTTTTTTGAGAGGAGGGGCTGTCCCGGCCGATGGAGCCTAAAATGCTTTTGGTGGAAGAAGATAACTGCGTGCAACCCTCAAACAATGACTAACACTTGGAATTTACAGCAATACTATTGGAAGAAGCCGCGTACTCCATAACATCTTACATCGACAACAACGAAAATCTTCAACCCCCCCCCCCCCCCCCAAAAAAAACACCTAAAAAAGGATGAACAACCGTCCACCAAAATAGACCACTATTCCAACCTTTTCGCTGTGATTATCTTCTTTCTACTACTACGACGATCGCTCGGCTGCGAAATTATACCCTTATTTCCGCACGTGTTGTCGGAGCTTGCTTGTGTTTGCATAGCCAGAGGCGTCTTTTGAGGTTTTATCATTTTTCTTTGCATTTTCCACCGTCGGCTATTTTGTACGCTTTCTTCCTGTTTTGTTACTTTTAACGCCTTCTATCTGGAGTCTTGCTGCGCGTCTTCAACATCGGTGCACAGAAACTCTGGGGGTAGTACCGGGAAACAAGGTACCTCTAGCATTTATCAACCGGGAAGTCGATTTGTACTTAGCTCTGTGGTTCGAATGGCATGGCATCCCGAGATGTGCCTGGCTTGGTGGAGGAGGGGGAGCAACAACTACGCTTCGAAACCCGTTAGCCTGTGGCCGGTCCGCCGGTGTACATGCCGTGGCCTGGGGTGTGTGTTTGGTATGTCCAGAGCCGATAACCGAGATAATTCAAACACAATTTTGCCAATGACGATCCACGGTGACCGCCATCACAATCCTCTTACATCAACGCCATGCATGCACAAGCAGGCGAACCAACTTCTAGCTGTTTGCAGCTTTGGTTCGTGGCGGAGGACATGTGACGAATCGCCACTTGACTCATCACTATTCTGAGGCTTTGACTTCATACGCGTTGGTACCACTATGCACTATAGATGGAAAGGGGCACGGTGTGGACGTTGAGCGAATTGTCTAAGCAAAAATGGTCTATGAACACAAAACGTTGTATCTCACCCAAAAAAGAATCCGGCCTGCCAAACACTGGCTTCTCTGGGGGGCATTGGCCGCCCATCTTTGAGCTCATACCAGCATCGAACAGTACCCTCCCCCATCCCGCACCTCTTCCTACCGGGCAGGCCTAGGTCTCAACGCGGCAAGCTGCAGAACACACTAATTAGGATCGCAATAAACAAAGAAGCAGCAGCAGTGGCTGCAATGGAAACGCCAGTGCGATGTGCGCCCGCCGTGACGACGACCGGGCTGCTGGTCCCGCTGTGCGCTGCCGGAGAGAGCGATATCGATGACGTTGACGAAGATGTCGACGTCAGTGGCGTCGCTGTTTCCGCGGGAGGTGTGCCGGATGTGCCTGGCGTCGTTTCTGGGGTTGCCGTAGTGCCTTCCGGCTGGGAATGGACCCCGGTGCAGCTGGAGCAGGTCTTTGTCTCCGTCAGCGGCTTTTCGGAGCACGGGCAAGGCGTCGACAAGGAAGCACACGTTGTTTCGACGATGGTGGCGACCAGGGCCGTTGTGCAGGGCGTCTCAATGACAAACCACTGGAGGTAGGTCGAAATGGTGGTCGGCGCCGTCGAGCACGTCACGGTAAACGTTGTGAGATACGTGCTTGTGACTGTTTGGATGCCGGCTTCCGTGCTCCCGGCGTGGTCTGTCGTGGTCGAGGCGAGACCTGACGAGGAAGGAGAGGCAGTGGAGTTGGGTTGAGTGGGTGATGATTGTGACAAAGATGCTGAGCTGCTCGGCATCGAAGGGGGCAAGGTAGTTGTGGACTGCGTGGTGTACGAAGAGGACACCGTGGTGGATGAAGACAGGGCTGAGGGTGAAGATGTAGACGAGGGCGCCGAGGAAGATGGCGATGAGGATGGGGATAAGGTCGAGGATGTAGTGGAGGACAGGGGGGTAGAGGAAAACGGAAAAGAGGACGAAGATGACGATGACGGGACTGGGGACGAAGTAGAGACTGCGATGGAGGACGAAGAAGATACTGCGGGGGACGATTGCGGAGGTGAAGATGATGACGATGACGGGACTGGGGACGAAGTAGAGACTGCGATGGAGGACGAAGAAGATACTGCGGGGGACGATTGCGGAGGCGAAGATGATGATGACGACGGGACCAGGGACGAAGTAGAGACTGCGGGGGACGATTGCGAAGGTGAAGATGATGATGACGACGGGACCGGGGACGAAGTAGAGACTGCGATGGAGGACGAAGAAGATACGGCGGGGGACGATTGCGGAGGTGAAGATGATGACGATGACGGGACTGGGGACGAAGTAGAGACTGCGAGGGAGGACGAGGAAGATACGGCGGGGGACGATTGCGGAGGCGAAGATGATGACGATGACGGGACTGGGGACGAAGTAGAGACTGCGATGGAGGACGAAGAAGATACGGCGGGGGACGATTGCGGAGGTGAAGATGATGACGATGACGGGACCGGGGACGAACTAGAGACTGCGGGGGACGATTGCGAAGGCGAAGATGATGACGATGACGGGACTGGGGATGAAGAAGAGACGACTGAGGACGATGCCAATGAGGATGTCGGTGGAATTGACGAAGAAGACGTCGAAGACGCGGGGGGTATGAGACAATTTCCCGGCGCAATAACATGATCAGTGGACATCGTGACATCGCGGGTGAGGGAGTAGAGGCCTCCTTCCACGAAAACGGATGTGTCCACAGCGATTAACGAGTAGGCGAGGACGCTGCCCATCAGCTGGGAATTGCTATGGAGGACGGCGTAGTCGCCCACCTGCCAGAAAATGTTGCACGACATTGCAGCGTTGGCGAGGATCATGGAGGCACCCTTCGCCACCGTCAGCGATGAGGCGACCTTGAAGATCCACACGCTAGTCTCGTCGCCCAGGGCGTCGAGTGTGAGCTGCCCGGTCAGTGTAGCGCTGGTGTCGAAGTCGTAGATGCCAGGCTCGAGTGTGAGCCCGCCCAGGTTCTGGCCGGACAGGTCGTGGTCCGGGAACATGGAAACAATGTGATTGTAGGCGGCCCAGACGTCGGCCTGGGCAGCGGCCGCAATATCATCACCTCTGTGGATTGTTCCAGTCAAGACACCGGGCGGGAAACTGAAGACGCTAGGGCCAGGCCATGCACCAACGTCGCCCTCAAAGACAGACATGCCGGAGGTTGACACTGACGAGTTGCCGAGCACAGCAAAGCTAGAAGCTTTACCAAGGTCGATGGAGATAGCGCCAGCGCTCGTGGCGGCGGCCAGCAAGAGCCGGATGATCTGTCGGGGCAGCATGGCGTTGGCGTTCGAGGTTGATCGGCAGAGGGCACAAATATAGGATAATACAGAGCAATGCAATGTAGCATGCAGATGATCTGACCTTCGGGATTGCAGGGAGAAGGGGTGCTTCCGCAGACCTATATATACCCAGCAGAGGGAACAAACCGATGGGATGAGGCCTGGTGGCGGACTGTTGCTGGGCCACTGTGTCCCTTCTCGTGCTCCGAGAAACTCATCCTGGGGGGGGGGGGGGGGATTACAGTCACAGTCACGGAATGAAACAAAGGGAAAAGGGCGTCTCAGCCCCAAGGAACGGTCCAGATGACAGTCTTGCTGCGCACGCGGGGTGCCAGGTTCTTGATCCTGGGATAGTGCCGGTTGTTGACATTCTTTGATTCTGTGATAGCATTACTCATCCCCAAGATGAGAGTCTGTTTTCACGGAGTGCCACGCTTTCTGTGGCTGCACACGCCGAAGAACCAACCCCATAATGTTTCACACTGCATGCGGTAGGTGGCGAGCCTCAGTCGATGTGATGCAATAACAAAGGCGGAATGAGGTTTGAAAGGATGCATCAACGAAGGCGGAATGAGGTTTGAAAGAATGCAAGAGCAGACACTAGGATTCAGCACAAAGGCACAGAGGAGATGCACTGCCAGGCAAAGAAGCAAGAACAGAGACATCGAAGCGAGATATCATATATCATACCATGTGCTGCCTTTGGTTAGGGGGCAAGGCTTGGCATTCGGCAACAGGGGAGTATAGTTTGTGCGTCTTGTTGTTTTCCTTCCGGGATGGACTATTTGCACCGTAGAGGCTAAGTCGCGGGAAGGCGGCCAATCAAATAATAGGATTCAAAAGAGCGCCACACACAAAGCACTGCTTTGTTTTATTTAGTAGCTAGTGTTGCTCGCACCAGGCTAAAACCACTGGCAAAATTCTAAAACCACCGGAGGTTACGTCTAATTGAGTAATAAATGGGACATGTTAGTCAGCCAGTCAACTAAATTCAAATCCCAAATCAAAATCCAAAAAAAAACAATGGCAAGATCAAAAGCAAAGGATGTAAGCCGTACAGCTTTGTTTAGTAGCTAGTATTGCTCCTGTAAGACCACGGCGAACAAAAGAGCCCAGATAATAAAGAAAGTCTGTTGTTATTTTTAGGAACTCTCCCGGACGCGTTTCCCACTAGAAGTCGGCGATATAGTGTCTGCCTAATTTTTATCGCTCCTTCCCACAGCGTCTCCGACATTTTCCGAACCAGCACCTGCAGAGGAGGAGTAATCCCCAACACTGGCCACCCTACGTCTACGGAGTAGTGCGTCGTCGGGTCGAGTAACATACAATCCAGCCAATGCTGTTAACTGCGCCTTGGAGCTCGAGAGTGCATCGTCTTACTTGATTTGCTTGACTTTGTTGATGCGTTTCGAGAGCAACAAGCCAGCCCAGACCGGGGATGAGTGAATAAGAGCCAACTTCCGACAACGGTCTCTCCGTTGCTACATGGTTTGTACTGGTGATAATCGCTGTACCTCCTTGCCCGTTGACGCCTTGTTCTTCTCTGATCGGCCCCCTGCCACGTGTAGTTATATAAGCAGGACAGGGCCACGCCCCACATCAGAAGCTGGGAACAGAAGGTACGGACTTATTATGGGGCCGCCGATAGAAGAGGAGGGGCCGAAGGCCAATTGCTGCCTCGGCGACCCTGCTTCCCCGTGCATGTGGGTATCCTGGCTCCTTCCGCGGGCATCTAAGCATTACGGAGTACGGAGTGTTATAACAGACCTCCATAGAACGTCGTGCCTCATCATCGCCAACAAAAGGAAGTCCTCCGTATACCGAATTCAACGACAATCAGCACCGCTGCCCATTTACCCCCATCACCAATCTCTCCAGTTCGCAGACGCCATGGCTACTCCCCGTCCCGGCCAGAAGACGGCCCTCATCACCGGGTAGGCACAATCCACACCCGTCGCCAAATTCGTCCAAGGCGCGACAGATCATAGCGAGACGCAGAGCCGCTAATTCCCGTTATCCCTAACAGCTGTACGCCGGGCGGCATTGGACATGCCGTCGCGCAGGAATTCCACGACAAAGGTGAGTGCCGTTGCTTGACGACGCCCTGTCCCGTGCATCCGCACTGGTTTGAATCCTCACTGGCCGTAGTACTGCGGTTTGGCGAGGCTAACCCAGCAAGGCATCTTCGTCATTGCGTCGGCGCGCCGTGTGGAGGTCCTCGAGGACCTGGCTGCCAAGGGCATCGCGACGGTGCAGCTCGACGTGACCAGCAAAGAGTCCATTGCCACGTGCAAGGCCCATGTGTCGAAGCTGACGTCCGGGCGTCTCGACTTTCTCGTCAACAATGCGTAAGTCCGCGAGGCGCAGCGAGGAAGACAGGGTCGGGGAACCGAGGTGGCGTCTCCGGCCCGGATGCGTGCTTTCTGCAGTTTCTGGCCTTCATCTATCCTTGGACCAGTCCCGCCACCATTGCTACCACAGGCTAACTTACCCCCCCGCAGCGGCCGCACACACACCGTGCCGGCCACCGACCTGGACATGGACGAGGTCCGTACCACGTTCGAGACCAACGTGTTCGGTGTCATGGCCATGTGCCAGGCGTTTGTGTCGCTGCTGATCGAGGCGCGCGGCCTCATTATCAACGTTGCGTCCCTGTCGGCCATGGTACCCTATATTTTTGGGTCCTCGTACTGCGCGAGCAAGGGTGCCGTCGTGTCCTACTCGCGCTGCCTGCGCCAGGAGCTGCGGCCCTACGGCGTGCGCGTCACCGTCGTCATGGCCGGCACCGTGCGCTCCAACATTGCCAACCATGTGGTGCCGCTCGTCCCCGGTAGCCTGTACGAGCCCATTGCCGACCTGTACGAGAAGCGCCAGACCTACAGCCAGAACAACAACACCATGGACACGCCCGCCTTTGCGCGCCAGCTGGTCGGCAACGCGCTGCGGCCCGAGGTGCCGCTGCTGCTGCGCGCGTGGATCGGCCGCCGCGACTGGCTCTGGTGCGGCGGCATGTCGCGCATCGTGTGGCTCGGCTCCATTCTGGGCGAGTGGATAACAGACATGGGCACCTGGCGCCAATTCGGTCTGAAGAGGCTCCAGGAGTATCTGGAAAAGAAGCGCAAGCAGGTTTGAGGCAGTGGAGAAGGGTGTGCATCTGTTGTACGAGATCGTTTCCCGCGTTGTTTATTGCCACTTGTATTTTATACTAGATTTCTTTCCTTGGTCCCACCGTGCACGCGGGCTCTGCAGGCAGGCACATCCAAACCCTGCCCGCCGCCCACTGCAACAAGACAGTATATATACTGTTCTGGCTTCGAGGGGCATGCGCACTCGGCGCATCTACCCCAAGGAGAATGGACGAGAAGAAAGTGTCAAATATGTTTGTTTTCACGCCTGCTGTCGTTCCTGTCACAAAGAAATGAATTTATCCAAGCTATGAAGAATACACAAAGAGTACACAAGAGTGCAACGACCTTAATTTACCCCCAACTCAAACACTAAAGTTGTGGTGTTGTACAGTCTCAGGAAACTAGCATCACAGCTCGCCAACGACCTCTTCCCGGCCAGACGAACCCGACGGCGACGTTGACAATGCGCCGGGGAACTTCTTGTCGTAGGGCCCATAGAACTCGGAAAACACCGAGACCAGGTCCTCGTTGCGCAGGCGCATGTGCTCGCCGGGCACGGTGCGGAAGTGCAGGCCGCCCTTGGCGTCGAGCTGCTGCAGGCCCAGCCAGTCCTCGGTGTACAGCGCGCGCTGGCGCAGCGGCGTCACCTCGGTGCCGTTGACCTCGGCGAACCACGACGACTGCTTGGGGATGGCCGTCGTGTCGTTCTCGAAGAGGTACATGGCGAAGTTGGCGAGCTGCGCCAGGTTCTCCTTGTAGCGCGCGTTGCGGGCGCTGGCGCGGTCGGCGGGCCGCTCGTTGTTGATGTCGGCAATGAAATTGGAGTGTTCCAGGTAGTTGGCGTACGCCTCCGGCGTCGACGGGTCGCGGAAGTACTGCGCGGGCACCAGGCGGCCCTGCACAAACGCCGACCACGTGTTGCCGCGCAGCATCGCCATGGCCGCGCGGCACACAAAGTCGGTACTGCCGCACTCGACAAACTGGCTGATGCCGTTGTGCTGCGACCCAAACGTCACGAGCGACCGCACGGGCGGCGCGTTGCAGCGCTCGACGTACGCCCGCAGGAACTGCCCGCCCTGGCTGAAGCCCAGCGCGTCGATCGCGGGCGCCGTCGACAGGATCGGGTCCGCGGCGAGGGCGGCGCACACCTGCTCGACCTGCTCGGTGATGTTGCCCAGAAAGGTCGAGGACCGGTCGCTGTTTGCGTTGTCGCCGATGTGGACGTAGTAGACGAGCGTGCCGGGGTTGATGTCTTCGGCGAGCGAGCCGACCTCGCGGAGGCCCTCGGCCGCAAAGTTGTCGCCAAGGCCTGGGCAGAGGGGGACGAGTGTCAGTACACGCAAAGTCAGTCGGAGAGGGAGAGACGATGTTCAAGACGCACCATGCCAGATGACCAAGGGCAGCGGCGTATCGTCAAAGTCGTCGTCAGCCGAGGCGGTAACGGCCGGCTTCGTCACAACGGCCGCCAAGGCCAGCGAACCAGCCGTCAGCAGCAGCGTAACGTGGCGCAGAAGGGCCATGCTGGAGGGAGAGAATGACAGAGGAGGTTCGTTGGGCAGAGACAATGCACGCACGGGGGCTTCAGAGGATGTTGTTGGAAAGTCTGTTGAGGTGGCGATGCTGCGAGGAGACAGTCGCTGGGCTGAGGCTGAGCGGCAAACCGAAGCTTTAGGCAGCTCGTTATCGGTAAGCGTCGCTGTGGAGCTGTTCCTGGGGAAACGCTAACACAACAGCCTCAGCGGACTTGCCGTTTTAAGACGGGCACGTGACCATGCTGTGGCCGGCCGTGGCCGACGCTGAAAGCAGAAAAATGATCACGGAAACTGTGGTGTCTAATAAAAGAAAAGAAATAAAAGAAACGCTAGAAAAACGTTGCAAAACAAGGACGGATTGAACGGCCCCTTTGCATCGTATCAGAAAGCGCATAGCTTCCGGGCCCGCCGACGAGAGGTTGGCCTCCTTGTCACGTGCGCTCCCGTTGACTCACCCTGCCGACGGGCAAAAGACACATCGCGCGGTTCTATTTACACTGCACACTGAACATATCAAACTCCTGTTACCAGATGGCGGTCTTTCTGCAGGCTTATACATACGACTTTCTTTTTATATTTCTAATGACATTTCGAGAAACTCTGGGCTGCATCGAATCTGCTTCCGGTGTCACTCCATTACTGCTCCGCCCACTCTCGCCCCTTGTACTGCTGTCCTTTTGTTGCGTACGATGCAAAGTAGCGAAAACTATAGTGCTAATAGACAACAACTACCGGCCGCCTTGCACGATTTTCTTGCCGTCTATCTCTGACTGAAAGCCAGGAGCTCTGTTCGGACAATGCTCGTATATTAGCCAGCGCGATCCGGGCCACTGCAGGCAACACCACATCGAGTTCTGTCCGGCACGGTTCCAGGGCAGCTCTGCGATCGAGTTCCGCCAGAGCTGTGACGCAACGCCTAAACCCCACTAAATCACGAATTTTCAAACCTCCAACCCGTGCATCGCCTTGCGTCCCCCACCACCGACATCCTTTCAGCAGCCTTTACTACCCAGGTTCCTCCGGAGCGTTCCCCTTGCAGCTGTTGCCCTGCACACGCCACCCCGACCTCGTCCTCCGCCATGAGCCGAGCGCAGAACCGCCGGGTCCCCCCCGGCGGGCTCCATGCGCCGCCCCGTGGCTTCCGGGGCTTTGATGCGCCCGCCGCGGTGCCCACGGGCAAGGGCGGCTTTGGCGGCTTTGAGACGCTACGCAGCAGGTCTGGTCTGGCCTACGTTGCAGAACTGCAAGACCTGTCCGCCGTCTCCGATGCCCAGGTCGTCGTGCTCTTCAAGAACCTCGTCAAGAAGGACGGCACAACCAAGACCCGCGCGCTCGAAGACCTCGTGGCGCACGCCCAGGCGCACCCCTACGAGAGCGACGGCGGCGTCGAAGACAGCATCCTGGACGCGTGGGTGCACTGCTACCCGCGGCTGTCTGTGGACGACACTCGCAAGGTGCGTGAGCTCGCCCACACGCTGCAGCTCGCGCTCATGATGTCCACGCGCAAGCGCATGGAGCGGTGCATCCCGCGCATCGTGGGGCCGTGGCTTGCCGGCACGTACGACCGCGACCGCGCCGTGGCCAAGGCCGCCACCGACGGCGTCGCGTCCTTTCTGACCACGGACGAGAAGACGCTGCTCTTTTGGAAGCGCCTGCAGCTGCCGATCCTGGAATACGCCACCGCCGCGCTCGCCGAGACGCCCGCCACGCTCAGCGACATGCGCTCGTCGACACAGGCCGACGCCGACCTCAAGTACTACCGCGTGCTCTACGGCGGCCTGTCGCTCGTGTTAGCCCTGCTGCGCAAGCTGCCTGCCGCAGGGGACACCGAGGACCTGCGCGGCGCCTTGCAGCGCGTCTTTGCGCTCCGGGCCGTCTGGAGCAGCTGTGCGCTGTCGCCGGACAGCTACGTGCGGCGCGCCACCTACGAGCTCTTCTTGCAGTGCCTCGACACCCGTCCGGCCCTGCTGGATGCGCAGCTGCCGCGCCTGACCAAGCTTCTCACGCACGAGGCGCCACAGACGGACCAGACCGATTCCGTCGTATACTACGTCAAGGTGCTGCAAAGGCTGTCTGAGCTGCATCCGGAACTTTGGGCTGACGCTGCCGGGGGCGGCCAACTGCACCACCCGTACACCCGTCTGCGGGCGTTGGTCGAGAAGGGCTCGCAGGGCACGGCGTCCACAGAAACGCACAGCTTCTGGAAGCAGTTGGAGAGCCTGCTGGCCTCCATACCGACGACGAGCATCTCGTCCGAGGCTGCATCGGAGTTCCTGGCGTCCTTCCGCGCCGGCCTCTCGAACCGGGCCGAGCCCCAAACGAATGCTGTTGACGGCTGGACCGCCTACCTTACCACGATCAGACGGCTCATCGACGCTGTTGTCACCCCAGATGGCGGCAGCAGCGGCAGCGCACGGGTGTCCCTCGTCGAAGCGAACGTCTTCCCTCTCCTCGACCAGTTTATCGTGGCGACGCCGCCGTCGCCCAAAGCGCGCACCAGCGTCTGGGCCACCGGTGCCCACGTCACAGTCCTGACGCGCGCATCACTTCTCATCTCGCGGCCGGCGTACGCAGACATTGTTGCAGCCGCGCGGGACAAGTGGGCCCAGCTGGCAGCCGACTTCTCGGCGCGCATGGCCAACTCGCTACCCGCCGTGTCCAAGGAGTTCAAAGCGTCGCAGCAGACAATTGCCTACGAGGGCGACCGATGGTTTGCGCTCGTTGCCAACATCCACCAGGCGGTGCAGCAGGTCCTGCCTGCCGGGAGCACGCCGGCGAATCGCGTGGAGGACGTGCTGGAGCCGCCGACCCTCGCTGTTCTGCAGAGCGCCGTCGACCTGCTGCGGAAGCGCAACTACAAGCCATTCGGTGCCGCGCAGCTCGTCGGCGCAGCATTTGCACACGCGCCGCACCTCCTACGCCGCGGCAGCGATGCCAGCAAAGCCATCGTGGCGTCGCTCTTCCCAGTTGATGAGGCCGACCGGCTCTCTCTCATTCTCTCCTCGCCGTCAGCCGCCCCCCTGCTGTCTTGCCTCCGCTCCATGGCCCACATGCCCGAGCTCCGCGAGCAGTACGAATCCGCCTACGCCGCTATCATCTCGCTCCTCCTCCACGCTGCCACTGACACCAACACCGACGCTGCTACCGACGCCGATGCTCCCGCTAAAAACATTGCGCTCCTCATATCAGAGGCGTCCGACGCGGTGCGCGCCACAAACCGCCGTAACAAGGATCTGCAGGCGTACCTCGCGTCTGCGTGCTTAGCAACCGCCCAGGGCCGCGCGGAGTTGTGGGATCTGTTCCACATTGTGTTCACCTCCAACGCGCTGGGGCCTGCCGCCGGCAAGGAGCTGGTGGTTCGCATCGTGCGATCTATTGGCGACGAGGCGACCGACCCAATGAGCCAGCTTTCGGCCATAGAAACCATTTTCAGCCGGGCGCCGGATCTGCTCGCAGCCGACGAGGCCCTGCACATGGAGCTTGTGACCAAACTCCTGGGAATGTTGGAGATCCACGGCGACACGGCTCTCTCGGCCAAAGTACATGCCGTGCGGGCACTGGTCGACCACAGCAGCAGCAGCCGCAGCAGCCGCAGCAGCAGCGGCGGCAACAGCAAGGGCAGCCCATCACCACTGGTCAAAATTATCCAAGACAGCCTCGACAGTGCAAGCGCCAGTTCCTTAGATATTGACACCCTAGTCGAGCAAGCATCCACGATTGCCAAGGCCGCGAACGAGACCACGAACCGGGACACGGGCACGAGCAGCCTCTTCCCCAATACCAGCGTCTGGTTGCGGGACGTGCAGGTGGCTTTGCAAGCGGGAGGGCTTAACCCTGCCTTGTCTCTGACGAGCGGCCTCGGCGGTGCCTACCTTCTCGTGCCTAGCACAGCAGAGCCGCAGCAGCTTGCCCCGGCCACGGCGGCAGCCAGAGATCGTCACGGCAGCTCCGTCCCGGCGCGCATGGCGGACTACACAACAAAGCTCCTCGCCGTCGACGGCGTCTCTGTCGCCGCGCTACCCGCGGAACGGCAGGCCGAGCTGCTCCACCTGTTGTACCTCGTTGCCGAGCTCGGGTCCGACCAGATTGCCACCGCCGACAGCGCAAGTCTCTGGGGCGATCTGTCGTCGACAGACGGCGCCAGCGCCTGGCGCCTGGCGGCCGCCGAAGACCAAGTCGCCGCGGTCCGCGCGGCGCTCGCAGACGTTGTCCGTGCTCAGGACGACACGTCCAGCCAAGCCCTCGTCGGCGCCCTGCTGCAGCATACGCGGCAGCGGCCGAATCAGCGTCCGGCCCCGCTCGCCGTGTACTCTGCCCGTGCGCTCAGCGACCTGCTGCAGACGCGCCTCAGCAGCCGCGGCTTCTCCTCATCGTCTTCGGCCGCTGCCATGGGCGAGGACTACCTCGTGCAGCTGGGTCTGTGGAAGGTCAGCCCGGAGACGGCGCTCGGCGCCGTGGCCGTCCTGGTGGGGTACGGCGAGCTGCTGGCCGGGTCGCGCTCGGTGTCCAACTTTTGCAACCGCCTGATCAGCGACGCTGCTACCTTGAAGGTAGCGCCGGCCCCCAGCGGCCAGGGCAGTCAGCAGGTGCTGACGACGCTCGTCCTCCTCAACGCATGCATGTCCGTGTACGACGAGGTGGGCCAGCTGCCGACGGCGACGAACCGGCTGGTGTTTGCCGTGAAGCAGATAACCTCCTGGTTTGGTAGCGAGGAGGAGGACGAGGAGGACGAAGAGGACGACGAGAACGAGGAAGAAAGACACCTTCTTGATGCGAGGATCGCCGCAGAAAGCTGCCGGGCCCTGCAGCGTCTGCTTCCGGCCATCAAGGACATCTACGGCCCACACTGGGAGCGCACCATCAAGTTCTGCATCGGCCTCTGGGACCGCGCTTGCAAGGCTGCGGCCAGTAGCGCCGGGGCAAGTGCGTCTGTCGACGAGGACCTCCCCTACATCCACGCCTCTCTCAAGCTCATAGCGGCGCTCGAGGCCATCGAAGAGCCCAACGACGACCTCCAAGACGCGCTGGCGTTGTTCGCCGACGCCAAGTGGGCAGGGCTGCGCAGGCTGCTGCACGCCCTCTCGCGCGTAACTGCGCGACGGACGCAGTCGCACGACGTCGTGGACAGCCTGCTCGCGCGCATGGCCAGCAAGACGCCGCTGAAGACGCTCGAGCCGGACCTGTCCGACTTGTACGAGCTGCTGACATCCGCATCGCGCGACATCCAAAAGGCCGGCTTCGGGTTCCTGCACCGAGCCCTCCCCGCGCAGCAGGCCGAGCTCTCACTGAACGCTATCCTCGAGAAAACAGGTAAGACGGACAGGGCGGGTTGTATGCCGTCCCCCATCCCATTGTTGTGTTTTGTTGCACTAACATCCGTTTGCAGATGCTCGACTGCCTGAGGAACTGCTGTCCCTTCTGCAGGACGCTCCGACGCTCGAGGCCTATCCAGACGACGTGCTAGCCACGTTCCCCATGCGCGTGCGCAGCTACCTGCTCTCGTGGGTGCTGGTGTTTGACGCCTTCGGCGCCGCGTCGGCCAAGGTGCGTAGCGACTATGCCGACCATCTGAGCCAGGCCGGCTTGGTGCCGCCGCTGCTCGATTTTACCTTTGACGTCCTCGGCCACTCGGCGGCACGTCCCTTGAACCTCGACCGCGAGGGCCTCGGCGGCGACCGGGCCAACATCACGACGTACGACCTGGCGACGAGCGACGACGATGGCACGGGGTCGTCGGACGAGCGCCACCTGCACCGCCTGCTGGTGCACCTGTGCTACCTGACGCTCAAGTACGTGCCGGGGCTCTTCCGGGGCTGGTACGTGGCGTGCCGCTCGAAGCAGACGACGGTGGCCGTCGAGACCTGGACGGCCAAGTACGTGTCGACCATCCTGATCGACGAGGCACTGGACGACGTGGCGCAGTGGGGTGCGGCGCAGGACGCCAACGACGACGACAAGGCGCTGCTCGTCAAGATCAGCAAGCGCGCGCGCGAGGTGGTGGCCGGCTACGAGGTGGACGAGCTGACCATGGCGATTGCGCTGCGGCTGCCGGCCAACTACCCGATCGACAACGTGGCGGTGGTGGGGCTGAACCGCGTGGCCGTGGACGAGAAGAAGTGGCAGAGCTGGCTGATGGTGACGCAGGGCGTCATTGCGTTCTCGGGCGGCAGCCTGGTCGAGGGCCTGGCGGCGTTCCGGCGCAACGTGCTGGGGGCGCTGCGCGGGCAGTCGGAGTGCGCCATCTGCTACTCCATCATCTCGGCCGACAAGATGATGCCGGACAAGCGCTGCAGCACGTGCAAGAACCTGTTCCACCGCGCGTGCCTGTACAAGTGGTTCGAGAGCAGCAACCAGAACTCGTGCCCGCTGTGCCGCAACCCCATCAGCTTCCTCGGCTCGGACACCCGCGCTCGGCGGGCCCATGCAGACGACGGGTTCTGAGGGAAGGTGGTGCGACACGCGCGGCGGCGAGGTCGGGGAGAACCGGGGGGGTGGTGTGGTTATTGTCTTTGGTTTTACTATTGCGTTTACGAGTCATGCTACGGAAGCGGAACAAAAAAAGGGGGCAACATAGTCTACGGCAGACCAGAGAAGAAAAGCTGGCGCACGGCGTATATCTTGGATCGGCGGTCATCATTCTCCATAGATTCCTAGAATAAAAAGAAAACCAAGCACGGATTTCTGCACTCTCACCCGCCCGTCTCCGCTACAGTTTCCCGTTTGCCTTGAGGGCCTTCTCGCCGTCCACGAGCACGCACCACCCCTCGCTGCCGCGGCCGCCGTCGCCCGCAAGGACGGTCTCGAACGTGGGCGCGCCGTCGGCGTCTGTGCCCCGCACGAACTGCAGCACGGCGTCGTCAAACGAGCCGGGCTGCAGCCACACGGCGGGGATGCCCACCTTGTGCGCCTCGCGCAGCATGTAGAGCGTGATGAGGGGCGGCGTGACGACCGACAGCGCCGTGTCGCGCGGGTTGGGCAGCTGGGCGAGTTCCGTCACCGTCTTGTGGTCGGTGCCGGCGACGCGGATGACAGCGGAGCCGGGGTTGATGGGCGTGACTGGCAGGCCGTGGGCGACGTACCAGGCAAAGACTGTTCACACGGGCGGGGTTCAGCACGGGCCACGGGACATGAGCGGCGATCAGGGCAGGGCGGCGGTCTCCTCACTCGTGTAGCCAAACTTGGCCCGGTTCTGCGAGGCGCCGAGGACGGCAAAGGTCGGCCTTGCAAAGAAGGCGCGGGCGGTGGCTTCGGTGGCGGCGGCCATGGCGGGCGAGGGGGCGGGAGGCGGCAGTTGGTTGTGATTGGAATGGGTGCGTCCTGAGGCGTTCAGTCGATGCCGTCTGTCTCTGGTCAGACGACGATGTCCCAGTGAAGCGGTGATGTAATCGACGGTGTGGATGAGTTGATCGGGTCGGTCGTTGGGGTATGTAACAGTACAGCTGCGGATGACTAATCTGGCGATGCAGCCTAACGACCCAACAGCGCCGAGGCAACCAACCGCGACAGGACCGCGACAGGACCGCGACAGGACGTCAGTGGCATGCCAACGACCAACGACGGCACCTCCGCATGCCCTGAGACTGCACGGCCGAGGCCCAGCAGCAGTCCCTGAGCCGCCTACGCAAATGCCCCGTGAAGGGCCGCCTGTGTCTGCTCGTCAACGGTCAGTCCAAAAACAGGGATCCGAGTGTCGCCCGTCGGCGGACCAGACGGCGCGTACGAAACTATCCGTTAGCCACGATTTCGGCCCCGGTATCAGACCCCCCGTCATCCCATCACCGCAGCCATTGGCGATCGCCGGCGTGGTCGTCCACAGACGTGCAGACACCTGAGATGTGGTGGACCCACTTTTCGTCATGCTGCAGAACGCACGCTGCCAGCCGCACGACTGTTCTGGCTTTAGCGCAGCGTGTGCTGCAACGCCGCAAGCCACGGCTGGCCCGGCCGAACCGACGATGGCAGCTCTTTGTCTCTTCTGGCGGGCGACCATTGGCCGCGCAAAAAAGGGCAGCAAAGGTCCCTCCCGACGTCTCCGGCTGCACGTCACTGCTCCTGCTCGTGCGCAAGCCTCACCGGCCAATTGGCACTTTCACTGCGCTCTGGAACTCTGAGCCTCTGCCTCCCCAATTCCAAGCTCCGAGCCCTGGGCCGCTGAGCCGCAGCGCGTTCGTTGTAGGAATTGTGCGTCTTAGTTGCGGTGGACTACGACAGCTTATGCAACTCGTGACATCAGTGGGGACCGCCAATTGCGACCCGCATTTCCGCAGTGGGCCTCGCCATCAGTCGTTCTTCTCCGGCTCCACAGTCTCTCCTCTTGCAGAATGGAAGGAGCCCCAGAGCTCTCTGCAGTTCCATCCGCTCCTGCCCTTCCCCAGCGCTCCGGGCAAAGCTATTGGACCAGCCACCCACCTTTTCCCTCGCATTCTTTCCCTCCGCGTGGCACAACGACCGCATCGTCGAGCAACCCATTTTTGAGCCGAGGACCAAAAAAGGAGGAAAGACCAAACACGCACCTTCCCTCGTCCCCGTCCGCCACGCACTCCCGGCGCGCGCCCCCCTTTTCTTCGCAGAACCATCGTCGCCCCTCGCATCCGCGCTTCGCCCGGCTGTTTGCGTTTGCTTAGCATCGTCTCTCTCTCGCCGCCGCCACGCCCCCGACCGCCGACCCCATTGCGCCGCACAGTCATGTTCCGCCGTCTGGCCGCTGCGCTGGTTGCCGTTTTCTAAGCTCGTTCGTCCGGTTCTATTTCTGCGTTGCGATATTTCGTGGCCACCGCTGTGCCTCGTCTCGCGCCCAGCTTCCTCAGCTTCCTCAGCTTCCTCGGCTTCCTCAGCCTCCCCGGCTTGCCTTGCGACGTCCGTCTCTCACGGCCCGCCATCGCTCCGACCCGGCGCACACACCTCCTCCCCCTACTGTGAACCGGTTGCGCCGTAGCCTCGTTCCGGCATCCCTCCCCACCCCCTCCCTCCGCCGCGATGGACCTCTCGCGGACGGTGTATCCGTCCATACTTGTAAGAGGCCTCGCCTTCCACTTCCCTCCGATTCCGGCCGTGTCCGTGACGTGCGGCTAGGGACACGGTGACTGCCGGCCGCGCGGAGGGCAGCGAAACGGCCTCGTGCCGCCCCGGCGGAACCCCATTGTCCGATGCGCCTCGCGATGCTGACCTGCCTTTTCCTCTCCTTTCCAGAATCACCTCACGCCTCATCAGGCTGCCCAGCTTTTCCAGGACCGTGTGCGAAAGATCACCAGAGTCAACCAGGAGGTGGCAGACTGGCTTCTTGTATGAAACCCCTCGAGGTGTCCAGCATGTGGTGACATAGCAAAGCATGCCTGCTGACCCGCGCAACCAAACAGGAACGGCGGAAGCTCGAGGATCAGTACATCGCTGGTCTCAGGCGGCTGGCCGCGTCCAGGGTGCCCGCTTCCACGGACCTTGGGTTTGTTCACGACCCTCTCCCTCTCCCTCCCGCCTGTCCTTTCCATCGTCTTTGCGCACGTTCCTCTAACACCCTCTGCACAGCGTCTTCCAGTCGTCGTGGGATGGCATTCTCCGCTCGCTCACGGCCATCGCCGGGTCGCACAAGTCCTTCAACGACCGCGTCGATCAGGGCGTCGAGATCCCCCTCCGCGCTTTCCAGAACAACAAGGAAATGTCCGAGATAGCCACAATCTCCTCCAACGTTCAGGGCATGGCAAAGGAGCTCGAAGACGCCGAGGAGAAGCTTGACAAGCTCACCAAGAAGGGCGGCAAGGCGAATGTGGCCAAGGTCGAGGCCGCCACCAACCGCGTCAGCACCGCCCTGCAGCAGTGGAACGCGCAGGCGCCCTTCATCTTCGAGAGGCTGCAGTCTCTGGACGAACAGCGCACCGAACACCTGGGCCAGTTCCTCATTGAGCTCGAAACCCAGGAAAACGACCAGGCCACGCGCACGCAAATGGCTGCCGAGGCCACGCTCAACAGCATCCTCCAGATCAACACACAGGACGAGATAACCACCTTTGCCGAAAACGCCACCAAGGGCCGACCCAACATCGAGCGGAGGGCAAACACGCGCCAGTCTAGTGTCGCTGGGTCCGTGTCTGGCCCGACGGCGACGCCCCCCGCGCAGGCATCGGCGCAGGCACCCGCAGCTGCCCAGACCCCGCCCTCAACTGCTCAGGGGCCCCCACCGTCGCCAGCCGTCCTCCAGCGGCAGTCGTCTTCGTTCGGCGCCCCGGCAGCGGAGTCGCAGCCGCCCCCGCCCGCGTCGCGTGGGGGGACGGGCCTCTCTGAGCACTCTGTGGGCCGCCACGAGAAGCCGCCTGCACCGCCGCCGTTGCACCATGGTGAGCCCCATCTGCCAGTCTTTGCCAGCCGTTTACTGCAGTTTTTTGCTTCTGTCCGAGTCCTCCTGCGATTGCTAACGCCTGCATTTTGTTTTCAGACAAGAGCGACAAGAGCGACAAGAGCGAGAAGGGCGAGAAAAACCTGCGCAGCCGCATTGGCACGATGCTTGGCCGCCGGCGACAAAGCGTTCACTCTGGGTTTGGTCCGCTGTCGCCGTCCAAGGGCTCCAGCGGCCCATTCAGCCGCATCAACGTCGGCGGCCACGGCGGCCGCTCCGTCTCTCCACGCGGCTCGTCCAACAATCTTGCCGAAGGCAACAACCGCCTCTCCTCCCTTGCCGAAAACCCCGACGCACGCAGCTCGCCGGGAGAAGCTACCATTAATGGTGTTGGCGGCGCTGCATCCAGGGACGGCGCCCGAAGACCGGGCTCGGCAGCCATCGGAGGCGTAGGCGTGGCAGACTACTCGACGCTGAACCAAATGTCTGTCGACGAAATCTTTGGTGTCCCTCCACCTCCAGGCGCACCCCCGTCACACCAGGCCGCTGCCGCCTCGCGAGAGCCGCAGAGAGATGCCGACGGATTCTCGGTCCCAGCACCCGCAAACGATCCAATCTCCCAGGCCCAGCGTGACGCCGCCGCCGCCTCTTCTGGCGAGCAGCTTGGGGGAGGTGAGGATGGCGAACCTGCCTTCAAGCTAAACATCCAGAACGAGCCCGTGCAGGACGAGGACCCCCGGGCCAAGCAAGCCGCCCTCTCAAACGTTGCCAACACCCTCTCTCTCGGTATGCCTACTCGCAAAACGGGCACCGTGCGGGGTCGGCGAGATGTTCGGAATACCATCTATGTTCCTGCACCACCGCCCGCCCTCCCCGAGTCATCAACGGCTACGGGCTTCTCTGCTGTCTCTGCTCCCTCCCGCAGCTCGACCTTTGGATCGACTTCAACGCCCACGAGGCCAGCTGCCGTTGCTGCTCTGGCGTCAGAAGGTAGCCTAGCAGGCACGTCCGACACGCAGTCCATCCGATCCGCAACGTCGCTCAGCAGTCTGGCCCACTTGAAGCACATTGACGCGTCAGGACCGGGTCTCAGCGCATCTGTCATCGAAACTGTGTCTGCCAGCTTCGAGGATGGTGTTCTAAAGGCGGCAAGGATTGCAGGCGAGGTGGCCTTCTCCTACAACGCCACAAGCGATAGTCCAGCGAAAGGTAGATTGACGCCGCATCCCCCGCCCCCGTCGTTGTTTAACTCCCTCACCAAGCTAACTCGTTCAGAAACTGAAACCATCCGGATCAACAACTTCCCCCTCCTCGAGGCCATCGGGCCCAACCGTATCTTCGTCCACAACACGGGTGCACCCGATGAGTTCCTCCTTGACACCAGCCACCTGCAGCACAAGGCCACGGTCGGCTTCAACTTCCGCGCACACTCCGAGAATGCCACCGACCTCGCGGCCCACTGCCCCATGATCATCAAACCCGACTGGAAGCTCACGGGCGATAGACTCGGCCTAATTCTTCAGTATACCCTCAACCCGGACGCACGCCTCGCCGCAGCCGACCAGCCTGTGGTCCTACGCAATGTCGTCGTCTTCGCGACATACGAAGGCGGCCACGCCAGCGGAGCCCAGACAAAGCCGACTGGCACCCACCTCAAGGACAAACACCTCGTGTATTGGCGGATGCCCGAAGTGACCCTGACCAAGAGCTGGAACAAGCTTGTGGTCCGTTTCGTTGGTGACCAAGGGACGGAGCTCAAGCCGGGGCGTATCGAAGCGCGGTGGGAGTACCACGCTTCCTCGTTTGGGACCACTGCGGCTGGCTCGCCGTGGAACGGTATTGGCATCACTATCAGCCAGTTCCAGCCGCAGTCGTCGCAAAAGGAAGAGGAAGAACAAGATCCCTTCGCCGACAACAACTTGCCAACGACCCCGAGCGCGACGAATGGCAACTTCAACGCGTGGGCCGATGTTCCCCAAGCTCTACAGATTGTGAGCGGACGATACGAGGCGAAGTAGACCGAACAAGGAAGAAACAGCGAAAGGAAGCCTTTCTTCTCTCTTCTTGTTGGACGCGCATTCGCTGTTTTGTGAATATAGTATTCCCTTTTCTTTTGTTTAGGCGACACGGCTCTGGCCATCGTCACCACACCCCCATGCCCTGCCATTGTTGTTGTTGTTCCTGTGTACAAAGAACCGCTCAGTACGGTTTGCAGAGCTCTCTCGATCAGCATCTGCGTCTTTTTTTCTCCTTTGTCTTCTTTATCTGCATCTCATTGTCTATCGTTTTGTCTTGTGTTGGCTTCGCACCCTTCTTGGTTATTCATCCCCCCTACATACGCATCCATGTATTCAGTCTCGTGCATAATACTGCATTTTCTCTGGTATTCCTTCTCCCGTCATCACATATCCCCTTGGAAGCCGATGGATGCCCTCCCTTTTGAATCAAAATGTATTTTTTGCGAGACACAAGACAGCATCGCCTCATAGAAACGACTGGCCGCTGTGAGGTTAATTGCTTTCCACACCACGGAGATGCTCGTGTAAGGTAAATAGATGTAAGCCCAGAGATTAAAATTTATGCCCAGAAACCAGACGCCTATCAAAAAGAAAAAGAAGAAGAAAAAGCCATTGTCCGCTCGTTATGCTGTCCCCATCCGTCTCTTCTGGTATTGCGCTGCCGCACGGCCGCTTCCCTCATCGGCCCGCCAGCACCGTCGTCGTCCGCGCCTGCTCCTCGCAGAACTCGAGGGTCAGCGCGGCCAGGAAGCCCGGGATGCACCCCTTCTCGCGCACCCAGAACCGGATCTGGTCGTCGATGCGCTGCGCAAACGCGCTGCGCGGCCCGCCGCCCACCTTCATGGTGCCGCGCTCGCCGTCGAACACGATGCTGTTCTCGTTCTCGTCCGTCTGGCTCGGGAAATACACGCTCTCGACGCGCATCTTGCCGTTGGGGATGAAGGTGACGTGCCACCCCAGCGTGCTCTCGACCGCCTCCTTGAACTCGGCCGACTTGGACGCCCACACCTCCTTGAGCCGCCGGCCCGTCTTCTGCGCCGACGCCGTCTCCGCTTGCGCCTCTGCAATCTCGCGCTGCGCGGCCGCCAGCACCGACATGGGGACGGTCGTGAATCCGCCGCCTCCGCCGCCGCTGCTGCCGCCGCCCTTGCTGGCCGCATGGGCCTGGACGTGCGCCAGCAGCTCCGCGTTTTCCTGCCGCAGCGCCACCAGGGTCGCCTGCTTCACCGCCTCAAAGTCGGACGTCGGGTTCGACCGCAGAGACAGCACGCGCACGCCCGCCGCCTGCTTTTCGGCGGCCAGCTGCTCCTTCGTGACGGCCAGCTCCGTCTCGAGCACCCGCTGCGCGGTACGCGCGGCGGCCAGCTCGTCCTGCAGCTTGCGCGTCTTGCGGGCCAGTTGGCCGACCTGCTCGTCGTCGCCGCCACCACCGCCGCCTTCGTCTCCTTCTCCTTCGGACCGCGCCCGCTTCGCGCCGGCAACCTGGGCCGGCGGCAGCGGGCTGCCCGCACCGCCGCCCGCAGACGATTCCAGCGCGGACAGCGCCTTGTGCAGGCCCTCCGCCTCGGATCGGTACTTGTCGACCAGGTCTTCGAGCTGCAGAATGCGGTCGGCCTTTTGCTGGTCGAACTGCTCCGGGTGGAAGGTGATGTCCTCCGTGTCAAAGGCCTTGAGCTGGGCACGCAGGTATTCGACCTCCTTGACGGCCAGAGCGCGTTGCCGCTCGAGGCGCGCGCGCGCCTTGGAGTGGTCGCTGCTGCTGCCGCCGTTGACGGACGAGGACGGCAGCGGGAGGGTGCCGTCTGCACGAGCAGGCGCGACCGCAGCCGCGGCTTTGAGGCGCTGCAGCTCGGCGGCCATTTCTGTTTTCTGCGCCTCGAGTGTCCTGATGTCGGCGTCGCGCTGCGCAATCTCGGGCTCCAGGGCGCCGATCTTTTCGGTCAGCTCGGCCGTGCGGTAGCGCGCCTCCATGAGGGCTTTGGCAAGGGCCGCTGGCGAGTCGAACTCGGGGGCGCCGTCGCCGCCATTCGGCTGCAGGTACGCCGCCCAGGCACGGTGCTCCGTCTCGAGCCGCTGCCGCTGCATGCGCTCCTCGCGGAGCTCCTTTTCGAGGAGCTGCGCGCTCTCGAGTTTCCGCAGCAGCGACCGCTTCTCCTCCTCGACGATCTCCACGGCCTTGTGCGTCTGCCGCAGGTGCCGCAGCTCCGTGATCTGGTCGCGGTTTGTCGCCTCCAGGGCCCGGATGTGGCTGACTTGGTCCTTCAGCTCGCGCCGGATGATCTCCATGGTGGCGGCATCACCCGTCTGTGCCTTGAGGCGGAGCACCTCGGCCTCGAGCTGCCCGACGGTAGCGTCGCGCTCGGCCACCTGCTGCTGCGCGCGCTGCAGCACGTCGTCGCGCGCGGACGCCTCCTGGCCAAGCTCCTGCAGGCTCCGCCGTGCGGTGGCCAGCTGCGCCTGCAGATCGGCGGTGCGGCGCTCGGTCATGCGGGCGGCCTCGTCCTTGGCGGCGCTCAGGTCGTCCAGCTGCTCCTGCAGGATGCGGGCCTCGTCCAGCGCCTCGCGCACCTTGCGCTCGAGGTCGCGCTGGCGCGTGTCCTGGTCGCCCCGCAGCGACTCCATCTCGGCCTGCAGCGACTCGATCTTGCGCTCCGCCGCGCTGCGCCCGGCCTCGGCGGCCTGCCGCTGCTTGAAGTCGTCCTCGGCGCGGCGGCGCGCGTCGCGCAGCTCTGTATCGTGCTGCAGGCGGGCCATTTCCTTCTCCTGCTCAAACGTGTTGACGGTATAGCGCAGCGTGCCCACCTCGGCCTTGAGCTCCTCGATCCGCCGCCGCTGCAGCTCGTAGTCGTCGGCGTCGGGCGGCGCCATGTTCTCCTTGCTGCTCTCGTGCGACGTGGCACGGTACGACGACGGCGGGCCGCCAACGGACTGTGTGTCGGGCACGGCGCTGTGCCGTGACGAGGGGCGTGGGGGACGGGATGTACTGTTCTGCGGTTGCTGTGGTTGTGGTGTCTGCTGCTGCTGTCGCGCGCCCGACGTGGTGGGTGCCTCGCCGCCGAACAGGTTGTGCGCGGGCTGCGTGGACGTCGATCGCGAGAGGCCCATCTGCAACAACAGCCAACTGCGGTTAGCACGCCCTGACGTCCTGCCATCCTGCCATCCGGCCACCCCTTTCCAGGTGCACAACAGCCTCACGCCAGACGCAGCTACTCACCCTATGGTCGCGCGCTGTAGATGTTGGGCGCGCGAAGCCGCCGCTGCTGGTCCGCGAATGCGCCCGACCAGCCCCGTTCACACCAGTGGGCTGCCGGCCGCTTCCTCCGGCTCCACCGCTTGGATCGTGCGGTGTATGCGCTCTCATGCTCGGGGTGTCGCAGTGGGCGGCAGATTGGGTACGGTGACGAGGGACAGTGGGCGAGATGCTCTGCACGAAGTCGTGGAAACGCGTCGGATTGAAGGGCGTCCGCGTGCGGCCTAGGCGCTGCGCTTTGTTGCTTATCTGGGTGCTCACGTGCAGATATGGGTGGGGCACGTCTCGCCAGCACGCCGTTGGCTTCACGCAATGCTACCGCAGCCAACCCGGTTGGCCAAGTGTGGGGAGAACACGGAGTACGGAGTAGACTGAAGACACATTCGAGCACTCTTCCGTTGTTCCTTTTGTTCTCTTGGTGGAGCTGCGAGCGGCCGTGTCGTCTGGTGCGCCCCGTTCGCCATCCAGTCGACTCGCCATATGCGCATTCATTTTACGGAATATCCGAGCTATGCACTAAAGCGATCTGTCCGCAACGGAGCTGGCGGAGCTTCACTGCTACGGACGGCGCATATTAGCGGTACATTAGTGGGGCCAGAAAAGGCTTCACTGAAAAAGAAAGCTCTCACGGATCGCCGGGTTGCCATCTCGCGTTTCGTGTCATCGCCATCCGGTTTTCCCCACCATGACACATGGCTCCTGAGTCCAGACGAACCCGCTGCAGCTGAGGCAGCTTCCGACACAGCTGCCTTCTGCCACACCATCCCACGGCGACCCGCGAAGCCGCCCCCTCCCCCTCCCTCCCCGCGGCCTCCTCGACAGCCGTCTAAAGAGCTTCGTCTAAAACAGACAGCAGCCGCTCAGCAGCCAAACACACAGACAATGCGCTCCACTGCAGCTGCGCTGCGCGTCCTGGTGAGCTCCCCTGCGGCGTGCCACGCTCGCTCCTCGGACTACCATAGCTAACGCGCCGCAGAACGCCAGTGCCTCTGCCGCCCCATTACGACACCCTCGTTTCGCATGTCTCCACGAACGACGGCTGTCTCTCCGCAGCCCTGCGCCGTGCCGGACACGCCAGGACGGCGCCTTTTGCCCTCGATCGACAATCGGTGTACACAGCCGGCTCGTCTCGAGCTCCTCCCGAGGCGCGTCGCAGTCGGAGAAGACTGACGGGCCCCCGCCACCAGCATCGTCTTCGCCAGGACCACCGTCGCCCGCGCCATGGAAGAAACCCGTCAGCACGGCGCCGTTGTCTTCGTCGACGTCGTCCGCGGCGACCGAGGACTGGGAGGACAACCCCAACTTCAACATTGAAAAGTTCTCGGAGCTGCCGCACAGCAACTTTGGCGTCAACCAGCACATGATCATCAACGACGAGTTCAAGGAGGCGCTGCGGCAGATCCTGTGGCAGTTCCGCGCGCCCATCCGCTACGCGTTTGCGTACGGGTCGGGCGTGTTCCCGCAGAGCTCGGCCAGCGGGCACGTGCCCACGGACGCGGAGATCCGGGCCATCCACCCCAAGGCGCCGGCCAGCGTGCAGCGCGCGCAGGACGGCTCGCCCAAGATGATCGACTTTATCTTTGGCGTCACCTTCACGCAGCACTGGCACAGCCTCAACCTGCACCAGCACCGCGACCACTACAGCGCGCTGGGCTCGCTGGGCTCGGGCGCCGTGTCGTATGTGCAGGACAACTGGGGCGCCGGCGTCTACTTCAACCCCTACGTGGTCGTCAACGGCATCCTCATCAAGTACGGCGTCGTCAACCTGGACACGCTGTGCACCGACCTGAGCGAGTGGCAGACGCTGTACCTCGCGGGCCGCCTGCACAAGCCCGTCAAGATTCTGCGCGACGACGCCCGCGTGCGCCTCGCCAACCAGATCAACCTGCTGTCGGCGCTGCGCACCGCGCTGCTTCTGCTGCCGCCCGACTTTTCGGAGCGCGAGTTGTACAGCACCATCGCGGCCATCTCGTACCTGGGCGACCCGCGCATGCGCCTGCCCACGGAGAACCCGCAAAAGGTGGCCAACATTGTCGACCACAACATGAGCAACTTCCGCCGCCTGTACGCGCCCCTCATCGCGACGCTGCCCAACGCCCAGTTTACCGACAGCCGCTGCGCGCACGACGGCTGGCTCGACGACGCCGACGCCAACCTGCGCCTCGCCCAGGACATGGACCCCATGCGGCGCGCGAACATGGTGCGGCGCCTGCCCAAGGCCTTCCGCGAGCGGCTCTACTTCCAGTACCAGAAAAAGTTTGCCATCCCGCGCGGCGAGTTCAACCAGATGATGCAGGCGTCGCGCGACGAGCACCATGCCGGGGCAGGGGGCGGGTTCCGGCGGCAGCAGGCCGGCGGCTTCGAGCGGCGCATCGTGCAGGACGACGACCCCGAGGCGCTGCGCGCGAACGTGCGGCATGTGATCAAGCAGACAATCAACTGGCCTAGCACGTCGCAGAGCCTCAAGGGCGTGCTGACGTCGGGCGTGCAGCGGTCGGCACGGTACTTGGGCGAGAAGATGGACAAGTGGCAGGAGGGCAGAAAGGCCGCGGCGAGCAAGACGCCACCGCCAAAGGCCGTGGCCGGGCCCGCTGAGAAGACATCCACTGACGCCGAGCCGGAAACGAAGCCATAGCCTAGCGGGTTGGTCGGCAGCCCTGTTTCCGACCGTCATCGTCTTCTTCCCCCTTTTCCTCTCCTTCGCATTTGTGTCGCCCCCTCCCGGTCGTGCGTGGACACGGCGCATAGGGGCAGCTACCATCCTAGCCGTCTCTCTTCCTCGCGTCTCCTCCACCTTGTTTCTCTTCTGTTTTCATCTATGCAGTATAGCGTGCCGCGCAGCAGCCACGTCTTGACATCACGGACAGCCATCTGCAGGCCTTTGTATGGCGTGATCTCGTCGCGGTTATCGCCCTGGCCTTTGTCTAGCTTGGAGTTCCAGAGAATCCACTCACGCTCAGTCGTGGTGAGGGATCGGATCTCGTAAATGTTGTTGGGGAGGACGAAGGAAAAGATGGCCGCGGCTCCTATCGTGGCGATACCCTCAATAAGGAACAGCCAGCGCCAACCGGCGATGCCATAGCGACCGCTCAGCCCGGTCAGAGTCTGCACACCATACTGAATTTTTTTGCGGAAAACGGCCGCTGTCATCGCCCTATGCGCCATCAACGCGCCAAGCGTGGTTTTTCGTTGGTCCTATCTTAAATATGAAAAGGCATAGATTCGAATCATAGGAGTTAAAGGGAATGGGGGCTTCTGGCCCAGCTTGGGTCCGGCTGGCATTAGGATCGTTCTCGGCGAGGCTCTCCGTGTCCGGGACTACATTTGCATGCTGCATTGAAGAGCAGGACGGTAACAGAGAACAGTTCCGTCCATCAATCAAATACCAGACCGGGATGTATGCTCGTCCATGGCATTCGTCTCCGCGCGCATTAAGCAGATGCTGCAGCTCAGGCCTACCGCAGCATGCCAGCAGAGCCGCGCCTGTATCTGCGACGAAGTTCATACTACTGGGATACGAAAGCGGCGCAAGTAGCGGTGTATTGAATAACGCTTGTCGCCTGCCCGTTTTGTCTTTACGTGCTGCCTCAGTATCGTCTTGGCTGTGGCTCTACGACGTGGCCCATTTGAGGCATTGGGGATCCCGCAATGCGGACCTTGCTTCTCTGTCCCTACGCGCCTTTGGGCGGGCCGTTACATAGCTGCTTCGCCTCTTCCAAGAACTTCTTGTACGCCTCCACCTTGCGCTCCACCACGTCGTCAGCATCTTCCGACCAGAACTGTGTTATGACCTTCTCCTCATACTTCGGGTAGGACGTGAACTTTCGGCAGATATGCTGCATGAAGAGAATATCCATGGCGTTGATGGACTTGAGGCAGTACCAGAACCATACGCTGTCCGACGCCCAGCCCTCCCGCATGATCTGAGAGAGTGGCGGGCCGCCGTCGTCGCATCGCCCGGGGACGAACAATCGCTCCTCCTCCTCCTGAAACACGTCCATAAACTCGTTGTGGACCGCAGCGAGCTCTTTGTAGTGGCTATGGCGCCGGGAGTAGTCGCCGATGGTCCGGCCGCCGAGCCAAAAGGGCACGTCGAGCCGTTCGACGGGCAGGGCGCAGATCCACTCCAGGTCCACCAAGTAGGTGATGTTCCAGTCGGCGTCGACAAAGATGTTGCTCGCGTGGAAGTCGTCCAGCTGCAGGACAAACGGCCCGTTCCGCCGGTCGCGCCGGACGAAGCGGTGTGTGAGCGAGCGCAGCAGCACGCTGGCGAGCATGCCCTCACGGCAGTTTCTCTCCGTGTAGCCGACATTCGGATGGCTCAGGAAGCGCTCGTCGTGGAGCCGGAACATGTCTGCAGCAAAGGCCTCGGTGCACGCATACGTGTCGTCCGGCTCGGCGGTCCGCGGCGTGCCGCCGTTTTCGGCAATGGCGGTCAGGCACTGGAGGGGCCGGTTCGTCAGCGAGATGGTGCCGTCGTCGTGGAACCGGAACGAGCCGATGCGCGGCTGCTGGACACGCGCCAGGGAGAGCATGACGCGGGCGATGCCATGGTACAGCCGCAGGCGCCGGTCCTTATCCTGGCGGTGCTTTTCGAACGTCATAGAGAGCATCTGGCTGTTTTCCGAGCCGATATGCTCGAGCAGCATGTACGCCGTCGGCAGGCGGTATTTGGTACTGTGGCATGTATAGCGGGAGAGCACGGTTTGCGGCCGGAACAGACGGTGGAGCAGGCGTCGGGCATACTGCCACAAGCGGACGTACAGGGGCCGGCTTGCCTCGTGCGTGAACTGAAAGGGTAAGCTGCTGCCGAGCGGACATGGGGGGACATGGGGGGGGACATGGGGGCAGACGACAGACAAGACAAGGGAAGAGACAGCACCACGCCAAAACGTACAGTACGGTGATCCGAGAAGCCAAAGCCGTAGAGCTGGGGCACGTGGATCTCCGGGCAGTTCTCCTGCACCCAGACGTACGCGCCCACCTCGCAGCCCATCTTCTCGTCGACGGTGCCTGGATAGCGCGCCTCGGCCAGCTTGTGTGGAAGGGCGCAGCGCAGCATGACCTTCTTCTGGGCTGTGCCGTCGACCTGCACGTCGATGGGGATGCAGACGTTGAAGCTGCCCCGGACCCATGGCTTCAGGATGGTGCATGTGGCCGCTTTGCCGAGGCCGAGGTGGTGCCGGACGAGTGCCCTGATGGCGTGCCTCTCTTTCCACAGCCGGTCGTACAGCTTCCGGGTCGCGGCCAAGTAGGTGGCCTCGTGGACGACGTTGATGTCCTCCTCGAGCGCCTCTTCCAGGGTCACCCATCCGCGGTTGAGCAGCTGCAGGGTGGGTTCCCCGGCCGGGGGGGGCGCATCGGGCGCGTTTGGCACATCTGCAGGCACGCTTTCCTTTTCCGCGCCGTCGTCTGCTGTAGCATTTGTCGCGCTGTCGGCTGTTGCCGTTGGATCGCGAGCTCCCGTCTCGGCGTCCACGACCGCCTTTTCCGTCGTCGGGGCTTCCGCAGCCATCTGCTCCGTCGTCGCCTCTTTTGACACGCCTTCCTGGACCCCGCTGTCTTCCTGAACGGCGCCTTCCGTCTGTAAAGCCTCTGTAGCAGTCATCGTTGGTATTGTGGGATGTGGGAAGTGGCTGGTCCCCTGCGCAGCGTCGTTGTGCTCAGCCTTCAGTTGAAATCAGGGGTCGAACGCGGTCATGTGACCACAGGCCAATGAATGCGTGGCACGGAACCCAGCATTGCGAAGAGCCATGCACAGCTTTGATTTTATGGCTGTAAACTCTGGTTGGAAGAAAAGGAGCAGTAAGAGGGACGGAAGAAAAGAAAAGTATAAATTCGGTTGGGAGGTATTAAAAGTAGGGTAGAAACGGACGTAGAGAAAACCGGGGACCAGGCAGTTTAGAACAAAAATAAATACAAAAATATAAACAAAAATAAAAATAAAAATACATGTGAGAAGAAAATGAAAGAAAAGAGAGGCAGCAGAATATGTCGAGCCTCGACAAGCCTCGACCCTTTCAAGAATACCCTCACCCGCTGAGAATCTGACATGTCGTGATCTGCATATATATATACAATGCTCTCCAGCCATGCCAGCTCACGTTGATAGCGTCCTCCATCACTTAAGCTATCGCACAAGCTGCCCTCCTCGCGCCAAGATGCCAACTCGACCACCAAGGCGCTGGGACTCATGTGCGCCAATAGGGACCGCCGACCTTCGGAGGAACTGAACGGCATGAGAGCATGTTTAAAGAGGTGAATGCTGCAGGTTGGTAGATCCAACGAAGAGTCCTGTACTAAAAACCGGCGTGTTTCGCTGGAGACGCAAAGCAGAACAACAAAAGGAAAAGAGGAAAGGAGGCAAATAGAAAAAGAAGAACAGCATCGGCATGACCCCCCTAGCCACAACGCAGGTCGGCGTGGCCAACTCCCGGCAGCAGCTCGTCAACACCGAGCACGGCGTGCTGCAAGTCATGGTCTCATGGCCGCTGGGATGGCCAGAAGACGGGTCGACCGACGAGGACGTGACTGAGATTCCCGTCATGTACGTCGAGCTTCTTCCTCTTCCACTTCATGACCCCCCCACCCCCCTTCTGACTCTTGCCAGCTACGTTCTCGACGGCAATGCCTACTTCCTGACGGCCACCGACATCGTGCGGCGCCAGCAGTTCCTCGCCAAGAAGAAGGCCATCGTGGTCGGCATCGGCTACCCGGCCGCCGACGCCGTCTACGTCCTGGACCGCCGCTCCTTTGACCTGACGCCGCCCAGCAGCAGGGGTCTGCCGCAGTGGCCCGTCAAGGCCGCCGGCGGCGCCGAGGAAACGGACGACGGGGTCCGCCCGCGACACTGGAAGCTCGGCGGCGCGGCGCACTTCCACGCGACGCTGGTCGACGTGGTCCTGCCGACGGTGGCGCGCGACCTGCTGCCGGCGCTGCCCCTGGACCGCATGCGGCGGGTGCTGTTCGGGCACTCCTTTGGCGGGCTTTTTGCGCTGTACGCCCTGTTCACGGCGCCGGCCGTGTTCGACGTCTACATGGCCGCGAGCCCCTCCATCTGGTTCAACGAACGTGCGATCCTGGAGCAGGAGGCGGCGTTTTTGTCGGCCGGGCAGCCTGCGTACGGATCCGCGGACGGCCCGATGGACAGCGCGGCGGTGAAGAAGAAGCCCGTGCTGTACATCAGCTCGGGGTCGGCCGAGGAGGACGACGTGCTGCGGAAGCCCGGCGACACGGCCGAGGCGTTTGCGCAGCGGCAGGCGCTCCTCGCCGAGTGGCGCATGAACAGCAACGCGCGCGAGATGGCCGACCGGCTGCGCGCCAGCGGCAGGCTGCAGGACGTGTGGCTGCAGGAGTTTGCGCGGGAGGACCACGGCAGCGCAGCGGTGTGCGGGCTGCAGCGGGGGATCAGCAAGCTGCTGGGCGAGTGGTGGGAGGAGGGCTCGTAGGTCCCGGCGACACATATCTTCCATTGTGAAATAGAAAGCCTAGCCAAACGGGCTGTAGCATGCCTCAACAGGGCGCGGATCACCATACACCACCATCGACGTCGCTGGCACCGCCTGTCTCCTTGTCCCGTTCCGCCCGTATGCCTCACCTCTACGGTCCAACGAAAGGCAGCGCTGGCTTATTTTCTTCTTCCTTATTACCAAGCTACTCCTCCCGACCTAGCGTTTCGAAGAACAGCGGCATATAGGCAGCTGCAGCGAGGCAACTATGGTTCCCGGACGGGCTCGCGAAGGCGGAAGCGACAACGAGACTTGTGTACCCCAAATACTAACCAACGTTGGCCAATGCGTGACTACGGTCGTTCCACCATCGAAGGGGCCGTCATCTACTATATGTTAATTGTATCGGATCGAGAAAACAATATGCTACGAGTGCTCCGCAGAGTGCCACCGGTTCACCAAGATGGACGCGGATTGCTACTGGGCAGAACATCTTGGATAGAAGCGTCGTCAAAATTGGGGAAGGGCAAGATCAGCACGACGCCTTCTGTCCGTGTTGTGAGGCAGAATATTGCCATAACGGCTTTATCAGGCCAACTCGAAGCGGGCTCGATGGTCGGACAATGCACGATGATGCCGAGCACTGTAGATGTAGGCTTTGGGGGCTCTATAAACATGGTCACGATAGGGAACGGTATGACGCACAGCGGGTTGCGAATTGAAAAGGGGGGTGGATAGGAGACCGGCAAACACAGAGTACGTCGTAACATTCAAAGCAGGCGAACTCAGCAGCAGCAGAAAATAGTAACAGTTACACACTAGCCACCGTGCTACGATTCACCGAGTATAAACCAGATCGTGGCGTTCGCGGTCTAGCCATAATAGAAGTCCATGCCGAAGAAGCCCAATCACCAAATGAGGTAGAAAGAACGGAACGAGGGCGCGAGCCACAGCTCTTCACCTGTCGGCACCGCCATCTCTTCCATCCCTCTCCCTGGGCCAAACAATCCCTCGGGCCACGCGTGTACTTCACTCTATCTGGTCACATATGGGCGTGCCCGTGGCCTCGTCCAGGCCCCGTTCCAATCTCTACAAGGATCCCGAGACATCGTTGAGGGCGGCGGATCGGGCACGAAGGCCGTTGCCGTCATTCTATCCTGCCTGACCTTAGCATCTGTAGGGATAGGGCATACTACATAGAAACCCAGCCAGCTGCTTGCTGGACAAGCCATTCATGGCCGGTGGACGAGGCCGGTCCGGGGAACCGCAGACCCGGGGCGGCTTACGAAGATACCGCCCCATGGCGGGCAAGGCATGCTCGGTCCCGCCTCGGACGCGACAAGCTGTTTGCTATGAACCTGCATTCTGTTTCCATGTCCAAGTTTTCTTCCGTGTGAGATCGGGAGAAGGAATACACAATCTCCGGTGATCGTCTCTCTCGAAAGGTCTCTGCTTGTTTCAGGTCCATCGTTCTTACGGCGACGACGCTTCCCCCTCTGAAGTGCTCTGTCTACGTAGTACGAACGGGCGTTGGCCACTATCTCAGCGCAAAGGTCCCGTTCCACATAGATGTCGACGCCGTCGTTTGGGCACCGATGCGACCTCTAGGCTAAGACGCCGGCGAAAAGGGGGAAATGGCCAAGGACGTCCGCCCATGTTTGAGGCCGAATACGAGCAAGATACGAGTCTAACAGCCCGCAAGGAAGGTACAAGGCAAGTGCAAGGCAGCGGCGCTATCGATACAATACGAGTATCTTGCTTGCGGCGTTTCACAGCATCCCAAAGGAAGGAGCGGCCGTGCAGACCCCAATAGTCTTTCCCGTTGAATGGAAAGCCAAGGCAGACAGGAAGAACCCCCGCGCCCCGGTTGCCGAACATCCGCTCCGTACCGGGTTGCGGCGCTCTCAAGGCACGCAAATACGACGTAGGAAAAGATGAAGCGGAAAAAACCTGTTCTCCTTGACAACACTCATTGTGAGAAACAACACGCTATGAAGGGTTCGTGCGCTGTACAAAGCGCTCCCTGCATTCCGGGCTGGTTCGCACCTTCCCTCTCGCTACTCCGTAGAGTCCACTGGTGGCATGCAGGGTCTCCACCCTATGACATACGCCAAGAAACCTGGGTACAGGCCGGAGCGAGAAATTTGTGGGGGGGAGGGGAGACGCGAGAAGGGAATGGGGGGAAGGAGAGGATTGCAGGTAGGGTCTTTCATGCGTCCCTTTACGTCCCTTTGCGTCCGCTTACAGCAATCAGCAGCAACGGAAAATTCGCGATGCGACCCAAGACGAACACGCAAAGACCACACGCGGGCAGAGCGCACGGAACAGAGGGCAAAGAAAAGAAAGGGGAAAAAGGGCACGGGAAGCCTGTTTGGGTGATCCCGGCCGCCGAGGTCGTGACCCTGTCTGCATGCGCGTGCTCCAGCGCGGCCACGTCTGTCCACTGTCTGTCCATTCCCCGCGTCGTTCTCTCGGACGGGCAGCAGAATGGAGGGCCAAGCGCTGGTTTTTGCCCTCGGCCGTGGCTGCAGGCGGAAAGACACACTCCCCGTCGTAAGATGCGCCGTTGGGATGCGCCAACTCTGCCGCCCGCTGGTGCAGGGGTCGCCTTCTCCGCTCGTCCTTCTGCGGTGATTTTCCTGGGGTAAGCGGAGATGGGAAGTGAAGGAAAGAGGAGAGAGAAGAAAGATGGGGAGACGGAGAGATGGAAATATGGAACAAGATGCTGAGCACGCCGATCCTGCTCCTGGGGCTGCTCTGCGATCTGTCTCGCTTTTGCGTCCGCGGTGGACGACGTCGTGTAGAACGCATCGTGCTGTTCGGTGCACTAAGCGTACTGTTTGCTCCTGGCGCATCCATTCGTATATCCGTGCGTCGTACTCCGTACACAACGCACAAAACACCTCGGGCTATTATGCAACAACCACAGACAACCGGCGAGGAGGCCGTCGGAGCAGTCGGGCGATGCCGGCCCCACCAGGGGAATAGCGGAGACAACAGGGGACGCCGCCGCCCCCGCTCAGCCACGCAATGCAGGCTTTGTCTGCAGCTGCCGTGTATCTTACTTGACTATGTTACGAGTACGACTCCGCAGAGTGCAGAGAGAGATAAGAGCGAATGCGCCGCTCTCATAGGACACAGGGCCACGATGTGCAGGGCGCAGATGCAGGATCTGCGCCGGCGAAGCACCGCAGCAGCGGCACGGCAAGCAAGCGAAGCGGGGGGGGGGGAGGGGGAGTTGCGGGTAAAGGTCCGCAAAGAGAGAGAGGGAGGCACGAAGACGAGCACAGTAGTTGGTGGGCAAGACTCTACTCCGTACGCAAAGCGAGGGCGCATGGGGCAGCAAAGGGAGAGTGAAGTCGGCAGCGGCGGCGCTGCATGCTGTGTTTTGTTGTACGCATATGCTTTCCGGACGACGACAGGACGGCGGCACACGCAGCCGCACGGGGAGAAGCAGACGAAGAAAAAGAAAGAGGTGTGCCTGCTGCCCGGCCCAAAGTCGGCTGAAAACGAAGAATAAACGACGAGCCGCCCTCGGGACGCGGACGAGGAGGGCCACAAAGAGGCCGACAGGGCCAACAGGCTATTCTTGGCAACATCCATCAGATGTCGAACCAACTGCAGCCGCTGTCGACGACGATATCAAAGGGCCTGCTCTTCACGATAGGAGCAGAGGTAAGGGAATGGGGTAATACGCCGCATGAGGGAAAAAAGGAGGGGGGTGAGAGTTGGGGCGAAAATGGGGCAGGCTGGCCGAGCGAATCAAAGACGCCGTCGACGACAGCATCGTGAGGGAAGATAAGCAACCGAAGGGGGACAAGAGGGAAAAAAGAAAAAAAAAGGAGAGAAAAGGAAGAATGAAAAAAATACCACCACATGCACAGGACAGGGCCTCGAGTGAGGGCCGGTGGGACGAACACACCATCGTGAACTTTTTTGCCTGGCTGTTGTGGAGTTTAGGCCTTGTTTTGTTGATCAGAGGCCGCCGTCGTCTGCTTGCCATCGGCCGTTTGTCTCCTGGTCCGTTGTCTGTTTGCAATTTCTCAGACACGGCCGAGTAGGGCGACTGAACAGAGAAAAAGTGGCCGTCTCCCCCTGACAGCCGTTGTCCCATCGCCAGCAGGAAAGCCCTTCACCCGCTGTTGTTCTGCTTGCTGTATGTGGGGAGACTGGGACCATGTATCTAGGATGTTCATCTACACTGTGCACTCCAAGAGGGGGGGCACATGCCGTGTGCTCACGATCGTGCCAGCCCCTTTGACATAGTAGTGGTACAGAGTATATTCTGCCGTGGCAAACCTTCAGCATGTGAATGAAGGCGGGTATGAGGCTTTTGGAGCATAAGCGAGGAGGTAAATACTGTCGTAAAAGAGAGTGAGACGGGAACCTGGTAGAGGCTAATTCTCGATGAAAACAGGCTACCTGTCGAGGAGTATGAGATGCCAGTGTTTTCCAGTTGGCGTCTTGTTGACACCTCGTGGCCATGCTGTCTACGGGGGACCCTGATATTGCAAAAGCTTTGTTGATATCGTACTCGTACAAAAGTAGGACACCTGTGCCATATCCACTTCGTTGCGGTGTTGGAAGTTTCTTCACAGCCCTTGCAGTTGACAACTCAACAGTGCCCGATTCCAGCGGGCATTTCAGCGGGAGCTGCAAAAGGATATTGAATTGCCACGGCCCCGTGCAGCCACCGCGCTGATCATGGCGAGATGTTGCTTCTTTCGTCATTTGCCAGGGCAGAAAAATAGGAACATACTCCGTAGAGAAGTGGGAGGGGGGGAAAGGTCCCTCTCCCCCTCTCAGTCCTGGTGCCGTCTCCACCAGCTCGAACCAACAGGGTGGACCCTGCGGCAACATGCAAGGCTTTTGCACAACATGCATGCAGGAGGATCGTCTCCTCACCTGCAAGTACAGTTGTCCAACGGTCTGTAAGACGGAGCGACGAGCTGCATGCGTTGCACGCGATGCACGAGCGAGCAGAAATTTCTTGGAGGTGCTGTTCCGGCTTGAACTTGTCCTGTTGTCAAGCATGTGCGGCCGGTCTTGGATTGTCTTGCCTGTTTTGCACAGGCTGCCTTGGAACGAGAGGCGCTGTTGCCCGTCGTCAGATGCTATTATGAAAGATCCGAGAGCCAGATATCCGAGGATGGGATTCCATACTGGTAAGAGGCAGCACTGCGGACAGACTACCACCATCGCGTGCCAGGCCGCCCCGCCTGCCGTGCATCACCCGTTGGGCCATTCTTGACTTTCTTGTTTACCTCTGCATGCGGAGCACGCAGTTCAATGCGTTTGACGGCACTCCCGCCTGCCCGGCGTGGGAAGAGGAGGAGGAGGAAAGGGGAAAGAGGAGGGCGAAAGAAACAAGTGTAAAAAGTGCTGTTGTCGTTGCACGAGACTGCATTTAGTTATGTTGCACTGCTTCCTCCTATTCACATATTGAGTTGTATCCTTTTTTTAAACCAAGGCCCACGTTTCTTGGCCTCAAGTTGTCTTGTTGTTGTCCCCCTGCTCCCATCCATCCCGCCCCTTGGCCTGGTGGCCCCCCTGGAGATATTGGAGGCAAATTCAGGGACACCCGGTAGGACACCACAGCATTCCTCGCGTCAAATCCAACGTCGATAGCACGCACCAGGCGTAGAGGGACGGGGGGGGGGGGGGGGGGGGGCCCCCCACAGGGAAAAAAAAAAGGAAAAAAAAAAAAAAAAAAAAAGGGGGGGGGGGGGGACCGGGGCGGGGGGAATGCCCCCCCGCCCCCCCCGCGCGCCCCCCCCCCCCCGGCCGGCGGGGGGGGGGGGGGGGGGGGGGGGGGGGCGCACCTCAGAGTAAAATAAAGAGAGAAAATTAAAAGAAAATAAAAGGGGGGACGAGGGAAGAGGGAAGAGGGAATTCAAAGCCATCGCCCCCTGGATCCAGACGTATCTTAAGATACAATAGCAGTAGATTGCAATACGAGGCAGCCCACGATCCGGTTTTCTCTCGCAACAAACGACGTCGGCCGCACGACCAGGACTCCCAAAGAACGGGCGCAGCATGTTGCAAAAGTGGGCGAACAATCAGCACACAAAATGGCTGACTCCCTGAAATTGCTGCTGCGGGAAATCCACCGACAAAGGCACTGGAACAAAGGAGGCATCGTGGACTTGAGGCTTTTCAGCAGCAAGGTGGGATTGCCGTTTGCCGAGGTGGCTTGACGCCGGCAGGAGGAAGAGGAGGAGGGATGGGAGAGACGGCCCTACTCTGGATGTCCTGCATCAGCCGGCCTGCATTGCAGCACAGTTAGGCCGGAGGAGATGAAGGGAATGGACAGCACAGGCTGCTGCGTAACCAGGCTGCCCGCTGCTGCATCGTATTGCAGCCCGTCGCCATCCCATCACCATCGCGATGGCAGCGCTGCCGCTGCTGGATGTTGTCTCTGGCGGCGACTCTGGATTCCAGTCTTTTTCCTTTCGTTTTTGTCCCTCTTCCCTGTCGATCCGCCCTCCGGCCACGAACGGGGCTATGACGCAGCCTGTTTCACCTTTTTCGACAAACCGGCCTTTGTTTTCGCCCACGATGTTCGCCGCCGCAGCATGGGGGGGTGTGCTGGACCGACGATAGCGCTGTGGGATGTGGAGCCCCTCGCTGCAACTGGAGACGTGGAAGCCATGGGCCAGAGGAGACAGGGCGGGCGCGCGCAGAATTTGTGGGGCGCAGGCCAATAGATAAGGGACGAAAAAAAAGGCTCTGCGCAGCTTCTGCTTCATTTTCCGTGCACTGCCTTCGCCCAGCGCTCGTTCAGCGTCCCAGGGCGCGTTAGCGCGCTCCTGCCTGTGGGCCTCGTATGTCGCCGCCCGCTAACACAGATAGTGAGACGGGCCTGTTCTCCGTCCGGCGCTCCAGGGGGGTTTGCGACTGCTGTTTCGCGCTGTCGCCGGGGCGCGACTGCCCTGTGCTGGCCCGAGGAACCAGGATACCTGCCAAGGTCAAGCAAGTAAGATACAGCGGTGTGAACGCTAGGGAATCCCAAAACAGCGCTACTGCGGCGGCCAGTAAAAAACACTCTTCAGCGCTGGTAGTCGCTCTTTCTGTTCCTCGCTCGCTGACGGCAAACCGGCGCTCCATCCCACACGGGTCGGAAAGATACTTGCGCCGTGCTGCACCCGCCCCCTCGCGCCCTTGTACCCTTGTACCTCGTACCTCGTTCCTGCCTCGTAAGATACCCCGTCCGCCGTGCGTTCCCTTTGTACCACTTCTGCCGTTTCCTCTTTGGGAATCGACACCTTGTACTTACACCGTGCTCCTCGCCTTTGTCGTGAAGCACGCCTTGCCTCTTTCTCCTTCTTTCTAGCTTCCGCGTCCCCCCCCCCCCCCATTGCCCCTTCTTCCTACTCCGTTGCGGGCCCACTCTTCTGCCACTTCACGACACCACAGCACGATACGTCGTACTTTCCCACAACGTCCGCGGACTCTGCGGCCGTTCTTACCTCACAAAGTACCTTCCTTGCCCCTTTCGTCCCTTCGTTGGTCTGTTTCGTGCTCTTTCCTTTTTTTTCCTATAAAGCGGTCCGTCTCCCCCTTCCGTCTGTTGTCGTTGTTCGTCTTGCCTCGTCGTAGAAGCAATCAGCATCGTCACCCACCCACACTTCTTACACTTCCTTTTCTCCCCTCCACTGCATCCATCCTGTGTTTATTGGACATCTTGACGATTGTTCATCCGTTCTCTGGCAGACCAACGCTCTTCACTCTTATCTCTCCATACATCAACGTCCCACGCCTCACTCGCCACCTCCCCCCCAACGCCGCCATATTCTTGCAAACTTGAATTGCCTCATTTGCTCACCCAATTTCTCCCACTCCCACCCCTCCCACACATCTACACCATGGCGTCAAATAGCAGCCCACAATACTCCAAGAAGGCCGTGCACTTTGGTGCCGGCAACATTGGCCGTGGCTTCGTTGCATGCTTCCTGCACAATTCCGGCTACGAGGTCGTGTTCGCTGATGTCAACGACGACATCATCAACCAGCTCAATGCCAACAAGTCCTTCAACGTCTACGAGGTCGGCTCGGAAGGCACGTCCGAGACCACCATCACCAACTACCGCGCCATCAACTCCAAGACGCACGAGACCGCGTTAATAGAGGAGATCGCCACGGCCGACCTCGTCACCTGCTCCGTCGGCCCCAACATCCTCCGCTTCATCGCGCCCGTCATTGCCCAGGGCATCGACCGCCGCGACGCTGCCGCCCGCCAGCCCCTCGCCGTCATTGCCTGCGAGAACGCCATCGGCGCCACCGACACCCTGGCCGGCTTCATCCGCAAAAGCACGCCCGAGGAGCGCCTGGCCGAGCACGACGCCCGCGCGCGCTACGCCAATTCCGCCATTGACCGCATCGTGCCCGCCCAGGACCCGGATGCCGGCCTCAGCGTCAAGCTCGAGAAGTTCTACGAGTGGGTCGTCGAGCGCACGCCCTTTGCGGACCACCAGCCGCCCGCCATCCAGGGCGTCAACTGGGTCGACAACCTGGCGCCCTACATTGAGCGCAAGCTGTACACGGTCAACACGGGCCACGCCACTGCCGCCTACCACGGCTACAACCGCAAGAAGCGCACCGTGCACGACGCGCTGCAGGACCGCCACATCCATCACCACGTGCACCGCGCCCTGGAGGAGACCGCCAACCTGATCACCAACAAGCACGGCATCGACCGCGCCGCGCAGGAGGCGTACGTGCTCAAGATCGTCTCGCGCATCAGCAACCCCCACCTGGAGGACGTTGTCGAGCGCGTGGGCCGTGCGCCCCTGCGCAAGCTCTCGCGCAAGGAGCGGTTCATCGGCCCGGCTGCCGAGCTGGCCCAGAACGGCAAGAGCTGCACGTACCTGCTCGAGGCCGCCGAGATGGCCTTCCGCTTCCAGAACGTCGAGGGCGACGAGGAGTCGTTTGAGCTCAGCAAGATCATGGCCTCGGAGGAGCCTGAGGCGGTCGTGCGCATGGTGTGCGGCCTGACCGAGAACGAGAAGCTCTTCCCCATGGTTGTCGAGGTCGTCAAGCGGGTCCAGGCCGACGCGCTGGACGAGGACTAGACCACCAGCATGGCCTGGCGCTCCCATCCTTGTCTCGAGACTGTCCCCTTTTTTTCATGTTCCCTTCTTAGATTCGAGAGTCGTCTCTCGTGCTCCCTCCCCCCCCCCCCTTTTTTTTTTCTTTCTTTTTCTTCCTTTTCCCCTATTCGGCCTCCCCTTTCTCACGATTCTCATGGATTATTAGCATTTGTCACGGTACGGAGTACCTGTATCACCAGCAGGCAGGGTCTGCGACCAGGCAAGAACGGTCTGATACCAATCGGCGTTGGATTTTCTTTTTCTTTTTCACACTTGCCTTTTTTTGGTCCTTTTCCTCCACTTGTGTCTCTCTTGTTTCTTTCTATTTTCATCTTCTTGCTGGTCCAGATGGCCAGCGGAAGCATGTCTAGAAAAGGAGAAGCGGCGTCACGGGCCTAGAAGAGCAGCAGAGAAGCGAAGACATGATACCTCACACAACTCACACCACGGGACCGCTTCCTTTTTTTAGTTTGCAAGACGGAAAAAAAGATTGGTGTTTCTCGGGGGGGTATTTGTTTTTCTTTGCAGGAGCGCCAGTACATCATATACCAAATTAGAATGAGCGCATGCTTTGACATGCCTTTTGAGCAGTTTCTATCTCTCTCTCTGTGCTCCCTCTGTCAATATTTTGAGTGCGTACCGCCGTCCACGCCCGGCATTGATGTGTTGAAATGTGTAAAACGGCTTGCTGAACTTGCCTTGGGCCCATATCTCCAAACAGGGCCCCTTTTCTTCTTGTTTTTGCTTCAATACGTCTTTTGACCATCTCTCACCCCGTTCCAAGTGTTACTTACCACCCTCACATCATGTTGGCTGGAGCAAGGATCGCACCGCTTAGGGCTGTCTCTTCAAGTACCGGCCGACGGCGCAAAGGCTCCCATCCACTAAGCATACAACGCTTTGCAACGGTCGATTGGTCTAGTTGGTTATGACGACGCCTTAACACGGCGTAGGTCCTCGGTTCGATCCCGAGATCGATCACATCTTTTTGCCTTCTCTTTTTCTTCTTCGAGCCACCGCGCTCCTCTTACACATGTCCAGAAGAGTGTTTTTTTTTGTTTTGTTTTGTATGTCTACTCAATCTCAGTCTCGTCCGGCCACGGTGCAGGGCACAATGGTACGAGACAACTGCTTCAACAAGCAACGGCCGAATACGTCTACGTCCTCGGTGCATCGATCACGACGGCCAGCTCCGTTTGTTCGCTCTGCCGTTCTCTTCTGAATTGTCAGCAAGATCAGCCACCGCCTCGTGCCAGCCCTCCCCTGCCATGCCGACGGCCACTGGCCCTAACAAAAGAGATGCTCCCCCCCGAGGTCGGAAAAGAACAGACCCATCAACGACGCCCCAGTTTCCGAGCTTCCTTCTCTCTGTGCTGATTTGCCAGTGGACGGCGGAGTGCTAGACCCCAGATCCGGCAGCGGCAATGCAACGCTGACGGCCTGCCTCTCGACAAGCAGGGGGCTCATCGGATGAACGTCAGCGTGTTTCTCGCTGGTCCGCCGCCGCCGTCGTGAGATTGGAGTCTATGCGCCCAGCGCGTCTCTAGGAGATGCTCCTGCCATTTCTGCCCTGCTTTGTAATTAGGAAACGCCCAGATGTGTCTGCCAGGAAGGCGCGGATGGCTCCGTCGCCCTCACCGCAACTCGACCAAAAGACCCCTCGAGCGTGCAGCGAGCGCTAGCGCTGACATCAGCCTGCCGCTGCGCTGTAGCACCACTGCACTTAAGGTTAGGAACGAACAGATCCCGTCCCACTCGCCTCGATCGCTCCCTCCGGCTGGACTTCCCACAGGCAGCGCCCCAGCCCAGCCCAGCTGACCGCACATGGCCCGGCAATAAAATAAAAAAGAAGGCCGGACGGCGCGACCCCCACCCCCCTATTTTCGGACCTCTGTTGTTCTGCGTCAACCTTGGACGTTCCGTGTCACAGCTTCCGGGACTGTGCTTTGGCCCTGCTTCCGTCCCGCCATTCAATCCCTCGCCTCCCGCCCGCCTTCCGACTTCCCGGCGCTTCCGGATTCTCAACACCCCTCCGGCCTCGTCCTCGCCTTGTCGCTCCCCCTCCTCCGCCTCCCCATGACGCGCACTTTGACGTCCGCCGACGACGGCGGCCACCTCACCAGGACGCCCTCCGCGCGCTCCCACCACAGCCACCACAGCCACCACAGCCACCACAGTCGCCGCAGCCACCAGAGCCACCAGAGCCACCCCCACGGCGGCCACGCATCGCAGCACCAGCAGCAGAATGCGGCTGCCGGCGCCGTCGAGTACGGCTACCCGCATGGCCACGTCGGCTTCCTGAGCAGCGACGAGGCGACGGCCTTCCGGGAGTTCAAGGCGCTGCTCGAGGCCGAGAACGCGTACCAGCCGGCCACCGCCGACGCGCCGCCCTCGCACGACGACCCGACGCTGCTGCGGTTCCTCCGCGCGCGCCGCTGGATCGTGCCGGACGCCTACAAGCAGTTCAAGGAGACGGAAGACTGGCGTGCCCACAACGGCCTCGACGTGCTCTATGACACCATCGACCTGGATGCATACGAACAGAGCCGGCGCCTGTACCCCCAGTGGACGGGCCGGCGGGACAAGCGGTAGGTGCCGCAGAGGAGGCTTATTCTCTCTTTCTGTTTTTTCTTTATCTCTTTTTTCTTTCGTCGTGGTCCGCTTTGCCTCTTGCCTCGTGGCTGACGTTTGTCCCTTCCCCAGAGGCATTCCTCTGTACCTCTTCGAGATCCGCCATCTCGACTCCAAGACCATCGCCGCGTACGAGAAGACCGCCAACAAGACCTACAGCCGCGCCAAGCCCGCCCCCGACAACAAGACGCCGGCCAAGCTGCTGCGCCTGTTTGCGCTCTACGAGAACCTGACACGCTTCGCCCAGCCGCTGTGCACCGAGATGCCGGACCGCGACTACGCCGTGACGACGCCCATCACCCTGAGCACCAACATCGTGGACGTGTCCGGTGTCAGCCTGCGTCAGTTCTGGAACCTCAAGGGCCACATGCAGGCCGCGAGCACGCTGGCCACGGCCCACTATCCGGAGACCCTTGACCGTACGTTCCGTGCTGCTCTTTGCGCCGTGCTTTTGCCTCTGGTCGATCCTGCTGTACTTGTTGCGTTGCTAACCATTCCACAGGCATCTTTGTCCGTCCACCCTTTCCCCTTTTCTGACACGCCCCCGTCTTCACCCTCGCGTTTCTTGAACTTCTGCTAACCCCCCAATAAAGATCATCGGTGCACCCATGTTCTTCTCCACCGTCTGGGGCTGGATCAAGCGCTGGTTTGACCCGGTCACCGTGTCCAAGATCTTCATCCTCAGCCACAGCGAGGTCCTCCCCACGCTGCTGTCCTTTGTCGACATCAAGAACATCCCCAAGGCCTACGGCGGCGAGCTCGAGTTCAACTGGGGCGACATGCCGAACCTCGACCCCGCAATCCGCGCGCGCGCCACGTGGGCCCCCGGCTTCACCGACTTTCCCAAGGGCCCTCTCTACTGGCGGCCCGTGGACAACGGCGAGCGCGTCGAGTGCATCGCCGCCGGCAGCGAGAACCAGGTCGAGCGCGTGGTGTCTGTGTGCACCTTGCCGAAGCACTACCAGGGAGAGCCTGCCGTGGTACCCGAGGAGCTGGCAGCGGCAGCCGTGTCGGTGGCGGCGGCCGAGGTGGTTGCTGCGGCCACGGTTGCCGCGGCGCACGCCGAGGCAGCCAACGGCCATGCCGCGGGTGCTGCGGACCCTGCTGCGGAACCTGCTGCGGATCCTACTGATCCGCCTGTCGTTGTGCCTGTCGACGAGGTGCAGGGCCTGTCCATCTCTGAAAAGGTCGAGGGCGGCGCAAAGGCCACAGAGACGGCAGTCGCTGAGCCGGCGAAGGCATCATGACAACTGGTTGCTGAAGCAGTCATATACGTGGCATAGCTTTTTAGAGACTCTTTTTTTTTTCGTTTGCCAGCATGGTTTGATATTTGCTGCATGCCATCTTGCGCCAGTCTTGTATTCCGAATTTTGGCATCCCGCACTTTTTGATCTATGTTTTGGTTTGATTTTCGTTTTTGGTCCTTGATTCAGCCAACGCTACATGGAAGCGGAGGGCGCTGGACTACGAGCTGGATTCATAATACAGAAGTATCTACATGGACAAGTCGGCGCAGGCTTCAGTGTCCCCGCACGAATACACACGCACACGCACACAAGTTTATGCACAGACACGTCCACGCAACACTGGTCCTCTCTTTCATGGAAACATGTATCCTCTGGCTCGGCCTGTGCACAGCCCCGTCTATCGTCTATTTTGTGTCATATTGGAACCCAAAATCGCAAGCAGATTGTCAAAGAGCAGCATAACCCGCTCTGGCGCTAGCCAGATCGCTTCTCTAGTACTCGTACTCGTAGTCGTCCTCGTCTTCCTGCCAGCTGTTGCGGTGTGCTTTTTTTGCACCGCGCCGGCCCCCGTCGTCCCCGCCGCTGTGGCCGTGCCGCCGTCGCCACGCCCGCACGCCCCGCTCCACGGCCGCCCACGTCACGCCGTCGCGCACGAGGTACATGGTGACGCCGAGCGTCTCCACGTTGCGGTTGCGGCTCTCGTCGTCGAAAAAGAGGAATGCCTCGTACGGCACGCCGGTGCGCGCGTGCAGGGCCTCCATGTGGCGCAGCTTGTTGGTCGGGTAGATCTCGAGGCCGCCCGCAAAGACGTCGAGCGCGCGGTGGGGTTGGGCGGCGGCGGCCGCCGCCGCCGCCACCGGTGCGGGCACCCGGAGAAGTGTCAGCATCTCGCGCGCCAGCTCCGGTGCCGACGTCCGGCTCGCGACGCCCATGCGCACGCCGGCCGCCGGCAGCGCCTGCAGCACGTGCGGCACGTCGGCGTAAAAGGCAAACGTCTCGCCGTACTTGTCGACGACAGACACGGGTTGGAACCCTGACGAGGCGTCCGGAAGAGTGTCTGCAGCCGCCGCCACTGGGGATACGGCCTTTTTTCCCCGTCGCCCCTTGGCTGCAGGAGCAGACCGGCCGTCGCCGGCCAACCGCACGGGAGACGCCACATGGGTGTCCACCCAAAAGGGCCACAAGGTGTAGTCGAGATCGAACACCACGAGCCGCGGAAGCGGATGGCCGTCGGTGAAGACGGACCCCGGCGGAAAGGGATAGGAGGACTGCCTGGGGCCGGCGCCGGTGACGGCGGAGGAAAAGGCGCCACCCGGCGGCGGACTGCCACTGCCGGCTGAGCCAGCCACGTCGTCTGCACCCATTCTGTCAGAGCCGCTATCGTGGAGCCTGTGGGAGGGGGGCGTATCTATGCAAAAATGGCCTGTTTGTGCGGAGGCCGAAGTGTGCTGCGGGACAAGGCATAGAAGATGCGCTGCCGCCGTCCGCAAACCGTTGCGCCAATCCGTCGAGCCTGTAGACACAGTGTCACAATACAGTGTGTATACTGTCTTGCCCTCGGCCTCGACAGCCTCGTCATCTTTGGAGGTGAGTGGCGCTGCGTTTGACCCGTGAACAGTAGTGAATCTTTCCCAGGTGCGTAAGGGCTGCTCTTCTCCTATTTAGGTCTGAGATCCGGAACGCTACACCCATAGTTACCGGTGTGCTACAACAACATGCTTTGCCTCGTGCAGACAGGTCTAGAAGGTTTGCTTTCACGGCCGCGGGAGTAATATGAAACAGAGCTCTACAACCACGGCTTCTTTTCGTTATTTTTATTCTTGACAATATCTTTCAAGATACCGCATGCTGCTAGTCAGTTTCCCTCCTTCATGTTATAACAACAGCACGGTGTCATTGGCTTCTCTAAGCTGGGCGCATTGTTTATGGTCATAACTATGTTTTCTTGTTGTGAGTCGTGTATCGTTTCCATGTCTCAACTCTCCCGACTCCGCCTTGTTATTTGCCATAAGGCGGGCGTTGAGCATAGTCCTCATAGAGAAGACAGTCCTGGTCGTATGGGTAGCAGAGCGCCCCCCTGTTCTCCGTGACCAGATGCTGCCGACGGGGTTATTTGGTTCCACTTTGTTCTGAAGTATCGACGTTTATTGTTCTATTTATATCATTAAGAGCTTACACTTTGCTATACATATCGTCTGTATGATTTCGTGCTTTCCTGACCGTCAGAAAATACAACAGAGCCTTGGCAGCATGTGGTCTGTTGAATACGAGCCCCTCTCTCCCATAATTTCAGATATATATAGCCAGCATGTGCCGCACAAGAAAGGTCGGCTGCGCCGCACTTGCCTCTTGTCACATGGCTGTCGTCCCCTCGATCGCGGCGCCAGGCAAGCCTTGGCTGCTATATAGCATTAATCTAGGGCGAGACAGTTGGCCGGACAGCAGACCTTTTTTAATGGTATTCAACCGTTGTCCTTGGATTTTCGTGGCGTATTCTCGCCTCCACTGACACAGGGTTCGCAACCGGGTACGCAGCAGAGCAAACAGCGACCGTACCACGATGCCCGTCTTTCTACATCCTGCAGTTAATCTATGCGCAGTGATATCACCTGCGGCGGTGCCCGGGGCGGCCTCTCCAAGAAAGACGCGGCCAAGGCAGAGACCACCGATGTCCTTTGCTATTGCCAATGAACGCCCGATCCGGACTGGGGACGGTAGAGCGTGTCTTGTAGCGGAGGAACGCTTCTGGTATGCCATATGGCGCGTGATCTCCTGTGATCGAGTCGTCTTGGTATTGTGCATATAAGGAAGGTTTGCAGGTGCCGTTGAGCAGAGGCGAGAGACGATCTGCCATTCCCATGGTCCTCCCCATTTTCTCCTGTTTCGAGCCCTGCACGCATCGTTGACCACTGGCATTCGTTTCCTGTTTCAGCTCCCCTGTCCGTCCCACTCCTCTGAAAAATGAAGGGCTCTGTCGTGGTCCTTGTCCTGGCGGCCGTTGCCCAGGCGCTGCCTGCCCAGGAGTCCGCCGACACCGCTCTCCGCCGGCGGCGCCTCGAAATTACCTTTTGCCGGCGCGAGAACTTTGAGGACTGCGACATCGTCCAGCCCTCCGAACACGACGCTTGCAGTACGCTGAGCTCGAAGCCGCCTTTGTTTCCAGGCCCTTTGTGTCTTGTCAACGGCTAACCCGTCAGACCGGATACCCGATGATCTCCTCGACCGCATACGGTCTATCAGCTTCCACGGCGCCGACCAGTGCACCTTTTACACGTCAGTTGAGAGCAAGGGAACTGCCCCCTCTTGTCACCCTTTCTCCTAAGCTGCTAAACTTGCTTAGACATATTCACTAACCGGCGCAGCGACTTCGATTGTGCAGGCCGCAACTTTACCGACTCCGGCAGCGTGCCCGAGCTGCACCGCAAGTTCCGTGACCGCGTGAGCTCGTACCGTTGCACGTGAGCCCATGGACGCTTGAGATGACAGGGACCAGAGAAGGGGGGGGGCAAGAAGGACGGAAGTGGTCAGGCAAGTGCTGGGAAGGACAAGGACCAAGAACAGATCGGGGGCACCAGTGTCAGACAAGTGAGATAGTTTGTGCTCATGTGCAAGAGGGAAGATTTACGGAGGGTATTTCGGTCTGCATTCGTTCGAAAAAGTCTCGCTTCGTAACGTAAAACGCCGTGCCAAAGATGACAGAGATGTGTGCAGGTATATGCAGAGAGGCTAGAACATGCATTGAAAACAGAATCCCCAAAACGCCTTTCGCAGGAAAGCAGTACCTCCCGCCCGCCCCCAGAATGCTGACCGTGAGATATGATACGTACTGCCGAAACCCGCCGGATGTTGGTAAAGAGATACAATAGGCTGACCGCTCTTCCTCCTTCTCCTCCTTCTCCCCACCCCTTTCCTCCAATGCTCATAACCGCTCGGGCCGCCGGATGCACTGTGAGTTCCGCGTCGTCTGCGTGCAGAAGCTCACGCTGGCCAGCACCAGCCGCTTCCAGTCGCCCAGCTCCTCTGTGCACCGCGGCGGGTGTACCAAAACATACTGGGCCACGTCCTGCAGCACGTCTAGGCGGTCGTCGTCGCCGTCGCCGTCGCCGTCGCTCATCTGAACGGCTCTGTCGGCCCAGCCGCGTTCTTGGGCCGTGGCCGCGTCCGCCCGCGATAGAATCATGTGTGCGCTGCCGTCGGCGTGCACGTGCAAGTGCTCGCCCTGGGTGTGCTGCAGCCACGGGGGAAGCAGCGGCCACGCGCAGTCGACAAACACGGCCTTGCCCGCCCGTAGGGCTGTGCTGCCGTCGTCGTTGTAATGGCCGTCTCGGGCGGCGGCGGCGGCGGTGGCGGCGGCCAGACCTGTACATGTTGCACCGGACGGCCGAAGCCGCAGGATGTCGTGGTTCGCCCAGACAGTCGACTTGACAAAGTCGTTCATCTCGAAGCGGAGCCGGTCCACAGACGCGCGACCGGCACGGCGCCCTCTGTGTTGATGGTGCGAGTGGGGGCGGAGTTCGTGGGCGGCCGGCAGGAGGAGGAGCCGGTCGTCTGCACCTGGCTTGTACATGGAGGCGTGAGGACCGCCGAGGTCGAGCAGGCGCAGGCCGCCTGCCGACGGCGGCAGACCCGTGCGCCAGGCAAGGAGCGGCCGGCCATCCGGTCGCCGGTCGAGGTAGCTGGTGACGTTGTGCGGGGTGGTGTCGTGGGCATTGGCATGGGCGTCGGCCAGAGATACTGGCGAGACCAGCGGGACAAACGAAGCGGGTGTTGGTGGCTTGGGCAACGCAGCCGGCACCGAAGCCCGCAGTATAACGTGTGATGCTGCCATGTGCGCGAGAGAGTACGCCGTGGTACCTGCGATATGTTATGGGATGCTGTGGAAAAAGAAGAATTGAAAGGCAAGGAAAGTCTGAGACACAGAGCACATAGGACAAACGAGGTGGGCGTCCACAGCATCGGTCTTTAAAGCAACCAAAGGGATGGCAGGGGTGGCTGCTGCGTGCCGTTGAACGACCAGTAACCCCCACCTCTGCTTTACGTATCCAGCCACAGAGGAGGAGCTCGGGGATTAGTTTCGAGCTCCTGCGCTTTCGAACTGCTGCCTGTTCTCGGGCCAACTGATGCTACCATCTTTCTCCCGTCCCCCGTCTCCCGTCTTTTGCCAGCGTACTTTGCGGATGCCCTCGTCAGTCAAACGGTGCCAGCTGCTTGGCCACTCCAGGACGCACGCGAGAAAGTCATCTCACAAGTCTGGCCATTGTCTGTCGAGGGCTGCCACGCTGGCTGTATAGCCTCGCCGGCCATCCCACGCAGCAGTCCCTGTGCCACGGCCGAGCTGCTGTGCTCATCGAACCACTCAGTAGCAGACTCTTCGAACCCCGAGGCCGCCAAGAGAAGCCGGCTCAGCACGTTACGTGGGGGTGGATCAGTACCGCATAAAAGAGAGGCCTCTGCCCGTTTCGCATCGACCTGATCGTCGCCTTTGGCTGGCCCAGGCCAACGTCAACATGCCATATCTGCCATGCTGGGAGGACTGCCATCGCCATGGGCATCATCCCCGGGTCTTGGCTGCCTTCTTCGCGGGTGACACGGCGTTGCCATTACGTCACCCGAGAATCCTGCGAGAAAGGGGAGACGTGAAAAGACAAAAAAGAAAGAAAGTCAGTTGTTAACCCCGACTGTCTTGCATCATTTCGGAGTTCCGAATCGCGGGGGCGAGCTGTCAGACGGGCCAGAGGGGGGCGGACTGCGAAGAATGGCCACTGTCATCTTTCTTTTCTTTTCCCCTTTTATCATGTTGCCTCGGGTTTGCCCAGGACAAAGTGGTCCTAGCAGACTTTCCGCCACTAGTTTTCCCGTCGGCGAGACAAAGCCTCCGCTCCCGGCCGGCGCCGCCTGTGCTTCTATTGTGACTCCGGCGCCGCCGTCCTTCCTTGCCCCAGACAACACCGCGCACTGCTAGGTTCCACTCATAGCAACAGACAAACAACTCCTCTCGTCATGAGCAGATGCACTTTGATACACTTCAATATTGAACACTGGCATGTATGCAGGGCCTTGCGGTTAACGCTGACTGGCCGAGGCGAAAGGCACAGCAAGCTGATCTCGGCGCGACACTGAAAAGCTGCATTCACCGTGGTTACTTAGGATGCTCTAAGGCGCATGGGTAATATCCAATGAACGGTCCTGTAGTCTAGCGGTTAGGACATTGGATTCTGATTTGTTGATCCGACATTTCCAGTAGCCCCGGTTCGATTCCGGGCAGGACCTTATTTTTTGTCTTTTTGCAACGAGCGCAGTTTTTTTCCTCTTTTCTCATGCCTGTTGTTTTGTTCTTCCTTTTTTTCTCTCTTTTTTTCCGTCTCTTTTTCTGAGACTCCCAAGCGCCCGAAATCAAGATATGCACATATAAAACACAGACACTACATCCCATCACGACCGCCCGACCACGCAGTCTCCCTGCATCTTCGAGGGGTCCCTGTCGTCCCTCCTCGACCGCCCAACTGTCAACCGTCCTGTAGGCCGCCAGGCTATGCAAGGCCGCGAGCTGCCGACGTCGACTCCAGCTCGATCTCCTGCAGCTGCACCTCCTGCAGCCGCTTATCCACGCCGCTGCGCACCTGGTCCCGCACGCCCTGGTCCTCGAAGAGAAAGCTGAGCTCCTCGAGCGTGCGGTTGGCCGTCTCGGGGAAGAGCATGTAGACGACGCCGATCTCGAACAGGATCCACACGCAGTAGAAAATGTAGTAGCGCCAGCCGATGGCGTCGAGCGCGATGGGGTTGACGTACGTGTTGAAGAAGACGGCGCAGCGCACCGCCAGCTGCTCGACGGCGATGCCCTGCGCGCGCTGGTGGAACGGGAAGATCTCGACCATGTATGTGTACGCGAGGGCGTTCCAGCCGATGTTGTAGAATCTGTGTGGGGGGGAGGCACGGAGAGGGGGAGGGGGGCGAAGTCAGTATGGCGTGCAAGAGGAGGACAGCAAACGCGAGGCATGGCAACAGATCGTACGGGGAGTAGACAAAGATGAACAGCAGCACTGGGATGGCGGCGGCCGACGAGTTGGTAATGGCAAAGCGCGCCGACGCAACGGTCCACACGGTGTAGACGATGCAGGTGCCGACGGTGCACACGAGGAACATGGTGCGGCGTGCAAAGCGCGGCGCGAACACGGCAGCCGGCACCGCCGTGATGAAGCCCCAGCAGGTGTTGGCCAGGATCACCTGCTGCACGGTGCGGTCGTCCTGCAGCCCGACGAGGTGCAAAATCTTCTTCATGTAGAACGACAGCAGCCCGTTGCCGCTCCACTGCGAGAACACGCCGACGCACACGGCCAGCAGGAAGCGCCGGCGCATCGGCGCGTCGCGGAAGACGTCCGCCCACGCGAAGCGGGCGCGGAGGCGCGCCGTCGTACTGTTCGCGGATGCCGCTGGCGCCGCCGCCGCCGCCGCCGCCGCGGCTTGCAGCTCGCGCTCCTGCGCCAGTGCCGCCTGGATCTCGGCAAACTCGAGCCGCACAAACTCGTCGCCGCCGACGCCCTCGCCGTGGTAGCGGCGCAGCACGGCGAGCGCGGCGTCGGCACGGTCGCGCGACACCAGCCACCGCGGCGACTCCGGGCAGAACGGCAGCGCCGCCAGCTGGCACACCGACGGCACCAGCTGCAGCAGGCTCGGCAGCCGCCACGCCCACGTGCTCTGCATCTGGAAGGTGCCGTAGGTCGCGCCCGCGGCCACGATGGCGCCCACAAACCACGACGCGTTGAACAGCGACGTCATGACGGCGCGCTCGCGCGCGTAGCTCAGCTCGCCCAGCAGCGCCGCCGCGTTGACAATGGCAAAGGGGATGCCGAAGCCCAGCACCCAGCGCGCCGCTAGGAACATGTCCGTGTTGACGGCGCCCGCCTGCAGGCTGGCGCCGAGGCACATGACCAGCGACGCCGCCTGGATGGAGCGCCGCCGCCCGAGCACGCGCGAGACCGTGGGCACGAACGGGATGGCCATGAGCGCGCCCAGCGAGTAGATGGCGCTGAGCAGGCCCAGTCGGGCGGAGCTGGGGTTGTCAAAGTCTGCGGGGGAGGTGGGAGGGGGACGGTGGGCGTCCGTGTCAGAACGGGGAGTATCTCTGCATGCATGGCCATCCAGGTAAACCATGCACAAATGTACACGATGTAATATAGCAAACGTAGAGCCACAAAAGAGAGGGAAGGGTATCAGTCAATAGCAAACACGCTTTTGCCCTTAACAAGCTGCGTCGGCCCCTGCTTCGGCGAGAACGTACAGTTGGTCCACGACGGCACCGCCTGCAGCGAGTTCATCATGGACGAGTCGAAGCCCGACGTCCACTCGACGCCGAGCGCAGCCGGCACCAGCAGCACGTAGAGCCGACGCAAGTGCGGCTTGCGGTACCAGGGGCGCGTGTCGCCTTGGACGATGCGCATGAGGCGGAGATCCGCATGCTGGTCGGTGTCGCTGTGGATGGCCATGGTGAGGACGCGGAGAACGACGGGGTGACTGGTGGGGGGCGCTGGTGGTGGTGGGTGAGTGTCTGGAAACCGCGAAGAGCAGTGAGGGCAGGAGGAACAGAGTGCAGCCAGAGGCTCGTGAGACTGGCGAGGCACGAGGGTCACGAGAAACAAAGCATATAGCAAGCCGAGGGGGCCCGGATCGTTGCTCACAAACGTCCCATCGGCCCATTGTTGCTTTCACCCCCTCATTTTACCCACTCCTTTTATCCACGGCCGTGATGCATTTGTAGGTAGCCACCGCCGCTGGTCGGACGCACGGCACACAAGATCCCACAAGGCGGGAAGAGGGTGTTGGTTTCCCTGTGCCGGGGGGGAGGGGGGGTCTTCTTCTTTTTCTCTTCCCCCGCTTCTGTTCCTCCTCTGTTTTCTGTATACTATCCACAGCAGGCGACACCATGCAGCAGCCCGTTGCAATGGAGGGGGATGAGTGCGGTGTTGTTGTATTCCTGGGGCATCCGTGTGCTGAAGCATAATGAAAAAAATACAGCTCTCCTGTTCTGGCCTCGCCCCCCTTCTCCTTGTCTGCGTTCCCGTCACTCCCGCACTATCTCGATGACTGTCTTGCCGATGCCACCCTTGCCCTTGTATGTCTGCATGCAGGCCGCCTTGACGGCCTCCACGTCATGCAAGTCCACGCGGCTGCCCACGACGGGCAGCAGTTTCTTTTTCGCATCTTTCGTATTGTTCTTCCCGTCCTGCCCGCCGCCGTCGCCCCCACCACCGGCATACTGCGCCAGCGACGCCAGATCCGACCCGCTCGACTGCATGAACAAGTACATGTACTCGACGCCCCAGCGCCGCGCCCGCAGGCGGCGCACGGCGTCGGAGCCGTCCAGGAACAGGCGCGCCAGCAGCGGCAGCCGCGACTGGCCCGGGCGGCTCATGGCATCCGACGCCTGCAGCGTCGCGCCCGACGGCGTCGTCCCGATGGACACGATGGTGCTGGTCGACGGTACCATCAGAGAGAGCAATTTCATCGCATCGCCTGTGGTGTCAAACAGGAAATCGACAGACCCGCGCGGGACGGCGGCGACTGGGTCTTCCACGGAATAGTCGATGATCTGGTCGACGACGCCGGCGCCCAGCAGCTGCGGGACGAGCGGCACCTTGGCCGTCGAGACGGTGGTGATGACCTTGCCGGCGCCGAACACGTTCTTGGCCAGCTGGCACGCTACCGCGCCTACGCCTCCTACTGTTGATGGGGGGGGGGAGGGGAGGGGACGACAAGAGTCAGCACGGCAACGCAAGCCTTGTATTGTTCGCCCGCTTTTCTTTCCCGGAGCAGCATCTTTTGTGATTCGAAAAGAAAAGGGATCTTACAGCCTGCCGGCACAAACACGGTCTTGCCGGCGAGCGAGCCGCGGTACTTGTGCAGCGCCTGCAGCGCGGTCAGGGCTACCAACGGCAGCGATGCGGCATCACTGAACGAGAGGCCCGCCGGGATGTGGGCGATGAACTTCTCGGCGCACACGGCATATTCACTCCAGGAGCCTGATGGATTGAGGGGTGGGTGTTAGGTTATCAGAGACAAGAAGGCGCCGGCACGTCACGAGGAGGGACGCTCACCCCGGTTTGCGTCTGGCAGCCGCACAAAGACCCGGTCGCCCGTCTTGAACTGCGCGACGGCCGGGCCAACGGCCTCGACGACGCCGGCCGTGTCGTAGCCAAGCAGGTAGGGGAAGCGCTCGGTCATAACAGCCTTGAACACGCCGGAGGCCTTCTTGACGTCGATGGGGTTGATGCTGGCGGCGTGCACGCGGATCAGCACGTCGTCGGCGGCCGAGACCGTCGGGCGCGGCACCGTCGCCAGGACGTAGCCAGAGGGGTCCGTGTACGCGGTCGGGGCCACGATGGCCAGCATTGTACCGCTAGACATGGTGTCGATGGTTGTCTTTGTTGCTGGTTGGGGAGGAGGGGCAACGTATCAATGCTGGGCGAGTTTTACCTTTTCAAATTTGGCTTCGCGATGAGCCAGTCTACGTCCTATAGAGTCTCTGGCGAGACTTGAAGCTTTGAGCATTCCACATACAAGTCGATGACGACAGACTGGCGTTGTGCTTTCGACAAGTGGTGCTAGGGAACGCGGACTGTGGATTGGCTGGTCCGGGGCAACTAACACCGACGGAGCGCCACAGAGGGCGGAGAGACAAAGCACCGAGCGGCTGACGTCATCGCCATTCGCTCACCAGCTGTACTCCGTGCACAAACACGCCGCGAACAAGGCTCGGCATCGTCTCGTGTCCAGCAATAACAGATCTTTTGTGTTTATACTATGTACAGTCCATCGGCACTCCAATGTCAGGTTCGGGTATTTACAGGCAACGCTCGGCTACGGCTGCCGCCACCAACCGCCCGGCCTGCAGCGTCTCGTCCCGGGTCTGCTTCAGAAACGGCAGCAGCTCTGTGCCGCCGGTCCCCGTCAACGACGCCGGGGCGTGGTCGTGCGAGAGGGCCACAGCCTGGTCGTCCGCCGCCAGGCCCCGCGGCTTTGCGGCTGCTGCCTCTGCCGCGGTTCCGACAACCCCGTCCGATGCACCGTTTCTCTGCTTCTGTCGCGACGGAATGACAATGTAGCGCGTCACAATGGCGAGGTGCTTGTTGCGAAACGCCGCCAGCGCCGTCGTCGCATCCTGAAAGGCGGCCAGCAGCGCCCCTTTCGCGGCCGTGTCGTCACCCTCGGCCGCTGCCATGGCCACAAACTCCCTCAGGCTCCGCATCTCGGCCACGTGCTCCAAGAACCGTCGGTGCGGGCCCGGCATGTACCCGCGCACCTCCTCGTGGAAGCCCATTTCGGTTGTCTTTTCAGAGGACGAGCACGAGCACGAGGGGTGCGCGGCGTGGGCAGCCGCCCCGAACGTGCCAGTGGATGTGTGCTCGACGCCCAGCACAATGTCAAAGAACTGGATCAGCGAGCTTTGGCCGTTGCTGCCACCGCGCAGCTGGCGCCACTGCCCCTTGCCGTCGCCCTCGTCGTAGAACACGCCCCGTGGCAGCCCCTGGGCAGCCATGTTTTTGCTGCCGGCCAGGAAGGGCCGGATCTGAAAAAAGAACGTGGACGGGTCGCAGCGCTCGTGCATGCGCTCGAGCAGCACGCCGACATCCTGGATGGAGGCGGCAAAGTAGCGGAGCGCGGCGGTCACAGTGGCAATGGTAGCATGATCAGCAGCCGCAGCAGGAGGAGGAGCTGCTGCCACCGCATCCATCGCCTCCATCAGGACGGACAGGGTCTTTGCTGCGCTGCACTCCATGGCGACGGACACGACATAGAACCACGACTCGGACTCGGTGCCGGTAAAGGTGTGCAGGGCCCTGAGGCCGTCGAGGTTGTCAAAGGCGGGGTTCGGGTCCGGGCGCGTTGTCGTAGTAAAGTTCCACAGGTTGAGGGCGGCGTAGGTCGCGACAGGCGGCAGCTCGAGATGCGCCGAGACGGCGAGCAGCGGCACGGCAATGCACGGCGGCAGCACGTCCGCAGCGGCATCGCCGCCCCAGATGTAGCCGTGGGCCAGGAAGGCGAGGATCAGGTAAGCCCGCCGCCACTCGGGCTCGGTGGTGAGCCGGTCTGTCGAGAGCGTGGGCAGGTCATGGGCAACCACGCTGCGCAGGCCGCCGTCGGCACGCAGGAGGAGCTCTGGCAGCCGCGCTATTGTGGACTCCCATGGTGCGTAGTATGGGTCCGGAAGGCGCGCAAGCGGCAAGGTTGGCGGCAGAAACCCCTTGTCGGAGACGGAGTATTGCTCCAGGAACGCAGCGTCCATCGGGAATAGAGAGGATTGGATGGTGTGCGTAATACGACTAAAGGGAGGGAAGGGGGGGGAGGGGGGGAACAAGTGGCAAGAAGCAGGGGTGGTTGAGCGACGGCCGAAGAGGAGAGGAGTGGCCGTGTGGCTCCGAAAGAGCAGACGCGAGGACATGAAGTAGACGAGTCCGGCTCTCCCTTGTGGCCGGGGTGACCAGGGTGGCGGGCAAAGGCATCGTTGGCAAGCATGCAAATTACTAGATGAAAACCCTTGGCAGACGTCTCGGTCAAGGCGGTGCAGTCCCGAGACGAGGTCGCCCGGACCAGCGACTGCGTCAACAGCGCGCCGGGAAGACGAGCATTTTCGTATGGGTTTTTTCCCTTCTTTTTTTTCTTCTCTTCTTCTTTTTTTCTCGTATCTTTTGAGGGTCCTTTTGCCTCGCTTCACCGAGAGAATCAAGACGCACGAGAAGCAGTAAGATTGATCACCGCGGAAACAGGGGTGAAGCACCAGCACTCGTTGGCTCCGAAGCAGAAAAAAACTTCGCGTGCTGGTCTGCGATCGCCGCTCTCCGGCTCGCTGGGTCGGCTACCCGCGGGTGGAGTCGGCCCTCTGTGCACGGCCCGCCGCGCGGAGATGGTGCCGCGCTGCGAAGGGGCGCGGAAGCAGCCACCGGCGACGCCTTCTGCAGCTTACAGCCGGCGAGAAAAGGGCGCTAAGCGGCCACGCTTACGAGGACAACGCAAAAATTGCACAACCAGCAACCTGCCGTTTTGGGACGGAACGCAGTGTAAGAGCGCAGGGCGAGGAAGGCGCGGGTTGCCACCAGCGCAGACCCGCACAGGGCAGAACTACAAAGTGGTCTCGCGCGTCCGGACAAGGAGAAGGAGCGCCGTGGTCGTTCTTGCCTTCCAGAGCGCACCGTTCGACCGGCGACCACTAGGACAAAGCATTGACAGCAGCGCACCTTCCCCATAGTTTCCAAATCTGCCCCCTCCCCCCACACGCAATCGACGTCAGCCTTACAAGGCCAGGCCACGCCTCCCCCACACCCTCGTACCTCATTCGGCACCCCCCACCCCAAAGGATGTCTTTCCAAGATCTGCTCGCGGCGCTACGGGCCGGCCGCCAAGCCGAGTTCCCCAGCGACGCCGCCACCATCGACTTTGCAAGGGCCATGGACGCTCAGGACCCGCTGGCCCCCCTGCGGGCCGAGTACGTCATCCCGACAAAGGCGATGGTCCGCAAGCGGCGTCTGGACGGCGGCGAAGAGTGCCAGGGCCAGGGCCAGGGCCAGGATGCGGATGGTGCCGCCTCGACGCCCGCCATCTACTTCTGTGGCAACTCGCTCGGCCTGCAGCCCAAGGCCACGCGCCGCTACGTCGACGCGCAGCTCGAGACGTGGCGCTCCGTTGCCGTCCAGGGCCACTTTGTGTCCATGGCGAACTCGCCGCTCGCGCCCTGGCAGGACATGGTCGCTGCGTGCGCCGGCCCGGTGGCCCGGCTCGTGGGCGCCGCGTCCGACCAAGAAGTCGTCACCATGAACACGCTGACTGTCAACCTGCACCTGCTCCTCGCCAGCTTCTACCGGCCGACGGCCACGCGGCACAAGATCATTGCCGAGTGGAAGCCGTTCCCCAGCGACTCTGTACGTATACCCCGCGGCGGCAATGGGCCGACAAGCCACAATGGGGGGAAAGACGGAGATATGCCTGACAGACCTGCTAACCCCCCCCCCCAGTATGCCATCTCCTCCCAATTAGAGTGGCACGGGCTTGACGTGGCCACGTCGCTCGTCGAGCTGCAGCCGGACGAGAACATGTACATCTCCACCGCGTCCGCCCTGGCCACCATCGACGCGCACGCCGCCGACACAGCCCTGCTCCTGCTGCCCGGCATCCAGTACTACAGCGGCCAGCTGTTTGACATCCCGCGCATCACCGCCCACGCCCGCAGCAAGGGCATCACCGTCGGCTGGGACCTGGCCCACGCCATCGGCAACGTCGAGCTGCAGCTGCACGACTGGGACGTCGACTTTGCCGTGTGGTGCACGTACAAGTACGTCAACTCGGGGCCCGGCGGCATCGCCGGCGCCTTTGTGCACGAGCGCCACGGCCGCGTCGAGCGCCTCGCAGAACGGCAGCCGGGCGCGGAGGGTGAGGCGGGAGAGGCGGGAGAGGCGGGCTGCGGCAGCAGCAGTCCCCGCTTTGCGTACCACCCCCGTCTCGCCGGCTGGTACGGCACCGACATCCGCATCCGCTTCGACATGGCCAAGACGTTCCAGCCGACGCCCGGCGCCCAGGGCTTCCAGGTGTCGAACCCGTCCGCCATGGACCTGGCCAGCCTGGCCGCGTCGCTCTCCGTCTTCGACAAGACCAGCATGCGCGCCCTGCGCGACAAGTCGCTCGTGCTCACGGCCTACGCCGCGACGCTGCTCAACCGCGTGGTGGATGAGGCCAAGCGGCAAGGAAAAGCGACGACGACGGCGACGGCGACGCTGCCGCAGCCTCTGTCCCCCAGCGACCTGCCCTTCCGCATCATCTCTCCGGCCAACCCGGCCGAGCGCGGCGCCCAGCTGAGCGTCCTGCTGCGCGCGGGCACGCTGCCGGCGGTGGCCGCGGCGCTCGATGCCGCCGGCATCATCCTGGACCAGCGCAAGCCCGACGTGATCCGCATTGCGCCGGTGCCCATGTACAACACGTTCGAGGAGGTGTGGACGGTGGTGGATGTGCTGCGGAAAGCCGTCCTGTAAGAAGAGCGGGGGAAGGAGGGAGGTTTTATAAAAATGCTTCTATGTGAAGAGGTTTGGTCGCGTACCGTACGGCCCATACGTGCCCAAAAGTGTTCCGTGTTGCGTCTTGCGTCTAAATGTTAAAAATGCCTATGTACAACCCTCCCGGTATGCATCCGCAAATGTGTTGAACCATTCCTGTAATCCATGCTTTTTTCTAGGGAGAAGAAAAGAAAGAAAGAAAATGCAAATCCATGCCCGTATCGCCCACTCCAACAATCCCTTTCCGGTGGCCCGTCTCTCGGGCATGGCGACGCCCATTTCGCCGCCCCATCCGACCAGGGCTACCCCACTAGATCGGCTCGTCCCGCGGCTCAATCATGACCTCGTTGACGGCCACGTGCGCCGGCTGCCGCAGCGCAAACACAACGGCCGACGCAACATCAGCAGGGCTCAGCACCTTGGCACCGGTCGGCGTGCCGTACTTTTCCATGGCCTCAGGGTCCGTAGACAGGCCCAGCAGCTCGGTGGCCGTGTTGCCTGGCTGGACGGACGTCACGCGGAGGCCCGTGCCGGCTGTTTCCATCCGCAGGCTCTGCAGCACGGCCTCGACAAAGAACTTGCTGCCCGAGTACACGCCGAGGCCGGGGAACACCTTGCGGCCGGCGTCCGAGGAGATGGACACAATGTGCGGCGATGCGCCGCCGCTTCCGTCGCCCATCGGCTTTGCCCGCTCCAGCATGCCCGGCACCGTTGCGGCCAGACTATGCAGCAGCCCCTTGCAGTTGACGTCCACGGTGCGGTCCCACTCGTCGGTGCGCACGCTGGCCATCATGGTGAAGTACATGACGCCGGCGCACACCACCAAGATGTCGATGGGTCCCAGGTGAGCGGTGGCGGCATCGACGAGGGCCTTCACCTGTGCGGCATCGGTGACGTCCGTCTGGTGGGGCAGCACCTTGACGCTGGGAAACTGTGCCTCCAGCGTGGCCTGCAGGGTCTTGAGCTCGCCCAGGCGCCGCGAACCCAGAGCGACATGTGCGCCATCGTTGGCAAGAGCAGCGGCAATGGCAGCGCCAATGCCCGATGACGCACCGACAACCACGGCGACGCGGCCAGCCAGTGGGCCCTTGGGGACGGGGACAACACTCTCGGCAACTCTGGGGGCGGTGTTCTTCGGGCCCTTGGACAGCCAGCCCCGGGAGTAAAAGTGGCGCGTGTAGGTCGTGAGGATGTCGACGTCCAGGGTGCGGCGGGGGCTGTCGTCAAGGCAAGAGAGATGGGCTCGAGTCGTCTTGTCGTCCAGCAAGATGACGAGCTTCAAGAAGTCGACCGGCGGCATGCCGGCACGGAGGATGTCCATCGGAGACAGGTCGTCGTCAGAGTGGATCGCTGGTAGCGAGCTCGCCGGCGCATTGCTCTGGTCCTCGTTCCATAGCGCCACCCACTCGTCCCAGTCGACCGCCTTGGTGCTGTATCCCAGCAGGGCAAGCCGAGCAAACAGTTCCTTTGCTAGGATCGCGTCGGGGTCGCCGATGTGCAGTATGGTAGACATGTTGCTGGACTCGCTCGCCTCGACGTCTGCCAGGTTCACAATCGCCCGGCTGGCAGCGTCCACGGGTGTCATCTCCACACGCCAGCCGTCGACATTCGGCGCGTACCCAATGCGCAGGCTCTCCACGACCAACGCCGTGATGACATCGCGCGGGTTCGTCGCGCCCGTTGTGCTGTGTCCGCCTAGAGTACCGGGCCGATAGACGCGGACGGGCAGGCCCTGCTTGCCGGCTGCGAGGACCAGCCGCTCAGAAACCCACTTGGTCTGGCCATATCCGTCGGAGATCTTGTCAACTGCGTCAGAGGGTGTGCTGACGGGCGTGTCGTCTTCGGCCCATGCGGTCTTGGCCGGGGGGAGAACACCATTTGTTGAGATGTAGTGGAGTGTGGAACCGCCCTGTGCAACTAGCTTCAGGACCTCCTTGGTGCCGCCTACGTTGGCGTCACGCAATACGTCGTACGGATACACCAGGTTAACATGTGCGCCTGCATGAACGACTGCCTGAACTTGTTGGGACAGGTCGGTGAAATCTGTTGAAGACAGCCCCAGACCGGGCAGAGACAGGTCGCCGGAGACAATCTGGATGCGGTCAACCATGCTGTCGTGCCACAAACCGAGACCAAGAAGGTGTTTACGGAGACGAGGCATGCCGGCTGTCGTCGATGAGCGCCGGACGAGGCAGTGAATGGTGGCCGTGGTCGTGGCGAGAAGCTCCGCCAGCAGGAAGGCGCCTAGGAAGCCCGTGGTGCCGGTGAGGAAAATGTCAGTAGCCTCGCTGATGCGGGCAGGCGCCTTCTTCTCAGGGACGACCAGGTCGTCGGGCAGGGCGCTGTCAGCCTCGAGCATAGCCACAAGCAAGCTGTTGTCAACGATAGTGGCGGCGGCGGCCGAAGCGTTGCGTGCGGCGGCTGCGACGGCGGCAATGTGGCCGTCCAATGTGGGCGTGCGTGCCAGGGACAGCAGAGGAACCGTCACGCCGTACGCGACAGTGAGGCGGCTGGACAGCTCAGCCAGCGCCAGGGAGTGGCCGCCAAGGTCAAAGAAATCAAACTGCTGGGGGTCGATGGATGCCTCATCCATGCCGAGGCAGGCAGCCCAGTGTCGGCGGATGTCTGCGGCGTCGATCTGGGAGGCGGGGTCGTTCTTGCTGGCGTGGACACCCGCAGCACTGGTGCCGGTCGCCCACAGGATCTGCGCCAGGCTCTCGGCGGGTGGCGTCTCGGGCGGACTAGGCCCGGCGCGGGGTGGGGGCAGGCCCTTGACATCAACCTTGCCCGACACCTTGTGGGTGGGCAGCATGTCGAGCTCGACCCAGAAGACGGGGATCATGTAGAGGGCGAGGTGGTTGGCCAGCAGGCGACGGGCAAGCGGGCTGTGGCCCTCGGTGTTGATTTCAAGAGAGGCGCGGGTGTCGGGCCCGGCGGCAGCACCGCCCTCGACGTCGCGCACGACGTACGCAACCAGCTGCCGCTCCAGCCCTTCTCTGTCTGCCAGAACGACACAGCTGCGGACGGCGAGGTGCTTTACAATGGCGCTCTCGACGGCCGCAGGGTGGACGGTGTAGCCACGGACCTTGATCATGCCGCCCACGCGGCCGCTGATCTCGAGCTCGCCCGACGAAGAGAGGAGACGAGCCTTGTCGCCCGTGCGGTACATCCGGCCCCTCCCTGCAAAAGTGTCCGGCAAGAACACGTCGACCGTGAGGTCGTCGCGGTGGAGGTACCCACGGGCCAGCAGGGGTCCACCGACGTAGAGCTCGCCGCCGACACCGGGCGCAACGGGGTTACCTTGCTCGTCGAGGACATAGGTGTGTTCCGGGTCGAGCGGGGGGCCCACGGGGCAGACAGTGGCATCGGCCGGGAGGTTAGAGAGGGTCGTGCGGATGTCGCCGCAGGCAATTTCGTGCGTCTCGCTCGCGGAATAGCAGTTGAGAAGGCGGACGGGGGCTCTTCCAGGGGCAGCGAGGGCACCGGCAGCGCGGCGGGCCAGGTCGACGGAGACGACCTCCCCGTTGAGCCAGAGGGTGCGCAAATGGGGCAGGCGCGTGGCCAGGTCGGGGTAGCGGGCGAGGACGGTGGCAAGCAGGGTGGGTGTCATGAGGGTCTCGGTGATGGCGTGGTGGGCGAGGAAGGCGACCAGCCCGACGGGGTCATAGCTGGCGTCGTCGGGGACGGGGATGACAGCAGCGCCGCGGAGCAACGGCCGCAGCATCTCCCAGACGAAAAAGACGTTGCAGGCCACGCGGTCGCCGGGGGCCAGGTCGCTGACGCGGAAGCGCAACGCGTACGACCGGACGGGGGCGCTGTGCGGGTTACAGATGCCCTTGGGGCGGCCGGTAGAGCCGGACGAGTAGGACACGAAGGCGAGCCGGTCGAGGTCGGTCGAGGCGGGCGCAGGAGAGGGGGCTTCGGAGGCGGCGGCGCTCGTCGGCAGGGCAGCTAGGTCGGCGACCGACATGCCCCGCTCCAGCAGAATGCGGGGGATGTGGGCCGGCACCTTGTCGGCATACTCTGCCGACGTCAGGACAACCGGCGGGCGGGCGTCCTCGATGACGTCGGCCAGCAGGCCCGGGGGGTAGGCCACCTCGAGCACCAGAAAGGCGCCTCCCGCCTTCAGAGCCGCCAGGCATGCGGCAACGTACTGGACATTGTGTCCCATGAGCACACCAACCAGGACATCGCGGCCCACGCCGTAGAGCGTCCGCAGACGGTCGGCCACATGGTCGGTGGCCACGTCGAGCTCGGCATAGGTCCAGGCGGTGGAGCCGTCTTCGGCGGCCACGGCGTCGGGGGTGGCCAGAACCTGCTGGCGGAAGAGAGCCACGAGATCCCGGGTTGTGTCCATGAGAGGTGTGGTGGGGGTGGTTGAACAAGAAGAGGGGGGTAGAGAGCGAGAGAGAGCGAGAGAGAGAGCGAGAGAGAGAGCGAGAGAGAGAGAGAAAGAGAGAGAAAGAGAGAGAGAGAGAGAGAAAGATGAGGCTCTGGTGATAGTCAGGATAACGATAGACGGGGAAGGGGCAGTTGATAAGAGCGATTGGCGTCCGTCGCTCCTTCCCTTTCCTTGGAGAGGAAGGAAAGCAATCGGTAGCCGCACACCGGGCTAACTACGGAAGGCGCGAAGAACTAAATCTGCTACGGCTGTGCCCTTGACCTTTTCGTCTTTTTCCTCCTCCTTTTTTTCGTTATCGTCGCGGGGTCAGACTGGCCGGCGCCGGCATGGCCAATGCTGCGAGATAAACAGAAAAAAAAGGGGCACGGGCGCTGTGAATGGCGGGATCTTGTTGGGGGCCGCGGGAAAAGGGACAGACACCCCACCAAGAGTTCTCGACCAGGCGTGCCCCACTTGCCATAAGCGCCCAATAGCATGCGCCAATGCCGTCATGTTCTGGAAGGAAAGAACGACGGACGAGATGGAATCGCAGTTGCCGTCCCGACCTGGGCGCAGTGATGTCATCGTCCACCGACGCTTAGGGAGGCCGCTGCCTCGACGGCGGAGCAGCGAACCGGGCGCCAATGGCAGCCAGTTGTGCATGATCGGCGCTGTCGATCGTTGGGAATGGGGACTGAGGCAGCCGAGAGATATGACGGCGTGGAATGGCAGGCTGACGGGTTGTGAATGTGAAGCGTGTCAGGGCAAAGTGTGTGGATTATGTAATCCATGTGAAGAGGGGTGGAAGATAAGGGCAATGTTGAAGAAGAGGGAGTGAAGGGCGGAGGATGGGTTGGTGATGAAATGAGATGGAAGGGGGGTGAAGAAGTATCTAGGTGAGGGGTAGACGATGAGCAAATAGGGGAAGAGAATCGAGAAAAAAGGAAATAGCAACGAAGTAAAACAAGATATAAAGAAGAAAAGGAAAGAAAAGAAAGAAAAATAAGACAAGAATAAATCTAGAATAAATCAAAAGAAACACAGCGTCACAATGGAAAAGCGAGGTCTGGACTAGACTCGTGGCTACACTGAAAAGTGCGTGTGAACAGGCCTGTCGTGAGATTCCTGCGTATTTTCTTTCTTTCGTCCTTCTGCTGTCATGGACATGGTAAAGGAGAAACCCTTGCCAGATTGAAATCTAAGAAGAACTAGAGCTGGCGTCTTGACTAGGAGGGACAGTCCGTGAAGACCGGGGGTGCTGAAATAAACGAGGCGAGAAAAGAAGAAGAGGAGGGGGAGAAGAAACAAAGGGGAAAGAGAGACAAACTCCTTGGACCTAGACAACAGTCACTCCTTCACCCACTGGCCTCACGGCACAGCACAACCGAGCCCGGGCTGCAGTCATTTTTGTATAACATGTAATTCTTCGAGTGTTTCACAGCAGCCGCTACTCGGCATCCACACTCATAGAGCGCGTAGGGCACGTAACGACACCCCCCACTCAACTCAGGCCGTACGTCTGCTTGATGACCGCAGCAATCTTCTCGGACGAGCCGTACAGGGTGGCGGACGGCGCGCCGGCGATGGCAAAGGGCCAGAAGCTGATGTCGATGACGCGCACGCCGGCGACGCCGTAGACGCGCAGCTGACTGTCGACGACGCCGCCGAGCGTGCGCGGCAGCATGGCGGCCGTGCAGCACTCGTGGCCGTTGGTCGGGCTGAGCGTGGAGCGGACGGCGTCCTGGATCTGCGCGTCGGTGACGGCGACCGCGCCGGTGACGCCGTCGCCAAACGGCGCGTTCTCGACGGGGCCCAGCGCGGCCATGGACGGCGCGGCCATGACCTGCCGGCTCCTGCGGACGAGCGCCGTGTAGATGGCCATGTCGGTGGGGTCGGTGGCGGTGCGGAAGTCGATGAGCGGGCTGGCGAGCGCGTCCGTCGAGCCGATGTTGACGGTGCCGCGCGAGAAGGGCTTGAAGGTAAAGAGCGTGTTGGCCGTGTCCGTGTTCCAGTGCAGGCCGCCCACCGCCGTGTTGCCGGCCAGCTGGGCCAGCAGCACTGCGCGCTGCGCCGCGTAGCCCGCAGCCACCGTCGGGTCGGTGCCGGCCGGCAGCGAGGCGGTGGCGTTGCGTGCGAGCGCGGCTGCGATGATGGCCAGGTGGCCGCCGTTGGGCACAATGTCCTTGAGCGCAAGCGCCGCGAAGTTGGTGCTGAGCGTGCGCGGCAGCGTGTAGGGCCCCGTCTTGCTGGCGTCGTACACGGCGCGCTGCTCGGCGTCGTACGTGGCGTTGTTGAGGAGCGAGCCCCAGTTGGGGGTGATGTTGGAGGTAACTGCGAGGGAAAGTCAGCTGGGGGGCGAGGGGGGGGGGGAATGAGGGGGCGGGGAAGAAAAAGAAAGAGAGAGAGTCGGGCACGGCACCGACCGTTATACGTCATGGGAATCGTCGGCTGGTCCTGGAAGTTCTGGCCCACGCCCGGCAGGTCCACTACCACGGGGATGCCCAGGCCCTGCAGCAGCGCCCACGGGCCGATGCCCGATAGCTGCAGCAGCTGCGGCGTGTGCAGGCCACCGGCGGCCACGAGAACCTCCTTGGTGGCGTTGACAGTCGTCGGCCCCGTGCTGCTGCCGTCCGTCGCTACAAACTGCACGCCCGTCGCCTTGTTGGCGCTGTCAAATAGGATCCGCGACACCGTCGTCGAAGCCAGCACATGGTAGTTGGGCCGGGCGCCGCTCACGCGGTCGTAGTGGTTAACACGTGCGCTGCTGCGCGTGCGGCTCGCCGCGTCCTCTGCCAACGGCAGCCAGTACACGCCGCGCACGGAGCCGTCGTTGGGGTCGTTGTCGGGTGCAATGCCCGAGTCGATGGCGGCCTGTCTCCAGTTGGCTAGATGAAGAGAGAGAGAGACGGGTTAGCCAGGTCCGAGCGAGTCGAACCATCGACAGCCACTGCCAACACTGTCCAACGTACCACTCGCTGGGAAAAAGTAGTTTGGATAGGTGGCCTGCACCGGCCCCGTCGTGCCGTGCACCGAGCTGTCCCAGGTGATGTTGCCCTGCGCCGCAAAGGCTGCGCTGGGCGGCGTGAACGTCTCGCTCTTCTTAAAGTACGGCAGCAGGCTCGACCACGTCCACCCCGGGTTGCCCAGCGCCGTCCAGCCGGCAAAGTCCTCCCGGTCACCGCGCACAAAGATCATAGCGTTGACGATGCTGCCGCCACCGACCGCGCGCCCCGTCACCGCAAAGTACACGCCGTTGTCGAGCCCCGTCTGCGGCACCGTGAACATGTTCGGCCAAAGGTACGCGTACGGATTGTACGCGCCCGGCACCAGCACCGTGTCCTCACCCTGGTCGAACGGCCCGGCCTCGACCACGAGCACGCTGACAGACGGGTCCTCCGTCAGCCGGTCGGCCACTGTCAGTCCCGCAATGCCGCCACCAGCAATGACAAAGTCGTAGGTCGTCGTCGACGCCGTCGTGCGGTCCACAATGGTCGCGTGTGCAGGGACGGTGCGGGCAGCGCCGGGAACGGCCAACACGAGGACGACGAGGCCGACTGCCTTCGCCGCGAGTGTGGAGAGGACAACCATTTTGTTGCTTCCGCCACTGCTTGTTACTGTGCAAGGAGGACGACAGGCGAAGCGCCAAATAACGATTGGAGACGGGGTGGCTAAGGAGGAAGGGGAAGAGGAGAGAGAAAGGAGAGGAAGAAGAAGAACAGGGGCAGCGAGTTCCTTTGGAAGCCTTGGATTTGCTACAGAAGTTGCACGAAGCTGCACGGAAATGGAACGTCCGTCTAATATATGAATACTCGACTACGACCTCCCTGTCTTTTCTGGAGCGGTTCTGAAGCTCGTCTCGTCCGTCCGCCTGCTCCCCCACCCCCCCATCCCACCTCTTTCTGGACCATTCTCCGTGCTCCCCAGTTCCATGCTCTCATGCTGCAGGCCAACTCTATCGGCAAACCGAAGGGATGCAGGCAAAGTGGATTTTCCAAGGGAGGATGGAGGAGGGAAGAGAGGAATTGGCCATCTTTCGGGTTCCGTTCCGGTGCGCATCCCGCGGTATGCGTTCCTTCTTCTATTACGTCGTCTTTTATCTTCTTTTGGGAACCTCGCTTCTGCTGGCTCTCCCCTTCGGGGCAAGCTCTGCAGTCCTTCTCTCGTGCTTCTCTCCCCCATTGTGTCGACATATTTGGGTCTGCATCTGCAGGCCAAGGCCGGTCTTCCCCCAGAAGGCATGGACTGTTGTCCACCCCTGTCTAAATTCAAGTAGGCCAGGCCATGCACATGTGGCTTGGTCGTCAAAGTCGTCCCATACATGCCGCATCCCCACGCACGCGAGAGCGGCACGACGGAGTAGGATACCACCCCCAATACCACCCCGGGCTACCACCCCGGCCACAAGTACGACCCCCTCCCTTGTCCACCTGAACCCCGGCCGGCGACACCTTTGCGGTGAAGAGGGTGCGGCGTACCATGCACACTATTCTTCCGTCTTGTTTTGGACCAGTCGAGCTCTATTCCACCCAGGTTCGGGTCCCTCAATGTCGTATTTTATGGAATATTCCAGGGGGTGTGGACAAGGGTCACTCCCTACCCTCCCACCCCAGCCCTTCTACTCTTCATCCCTCTTACTAGCTCTCTGTTCGTCGAGTCTTTTCCTAAGAGAGTATTCCGCCCCAGGGCTTCGCCTCCCCGCCCGGACGACGTGTCTTACCAGACTGGGGACGGCTGAGGAGAGTCTCCTCCTTCTAGCTTCTCTCTATTCTGCCCCTCCTTCTCGCCGGTCGTCCTTCTGCCGTCCTTCTGGACCAGTTGCCTCGTGGGAGCAGTGACTACTCGTAGGCTGCATGCCGCCCGTTCCTTGGCCTAGCTGTGCCATCCAGTGCAACATCAACAAGGCTCCCCGTCACTACTGGCCCGTTTTTATTTGGGGGGGGGGGGGTGAGCTGCGGTGTCCACTGAAGCAACTCCCACAGCGTCTTTCATATCATGATTTCCTAGTAACGGGAGTATGGAGAAGTGCTACAGGACGAAAAAGGCTGGCTGAAGCCTTCCCGTTTCTTCGCCTTCATCCTCTCTCCTCCCATCATTCTCCCACCCCGCCCTCGTCATGCACTGTTGCAGTTGTTTCATGATATGGCTTTGCATTCTAGCAACCTCAAGTCGGGCGTTTGTTATCCCATGCATATGTACAATTTGGCCTTTTATATATTTCCCATTTCCCTCTTCCTTGGTACTTCCTTGACCGCGCAGCGCCTTCTTCTTACACCCGGCCCCGCGCCAGGAACTTGTCCGGAATGTCCAGGTGCTTGCACCGGATGTATTCGCACAGGTTCTTGCCGAGCGAGTCGAAGCTCGACGTCGAGTTGAAGCCGCGGTCCAGGTGGTCCTTCAGCAAAAAGTGCACCGCCTTGATGTTGGGGAACTCACACCGGTCAATCTGCCCGCCGACGTCGTCCTTGCCCAGCAGCTCCCGGATCTTGCTCGTGCTAAGCACCGTGCGCAGCCACTCCCACTCGTCGTCGCGCCGCACAAACAGGCCCAGGTTGCAGTTGGAGCTCTTGTCGCCCGACCGCCCCAGCGCGATGTAGCCCAGCGGCGCCCGCGTGGTCGGCCCGAACTGGCTCAGGTCCGCCGGGCTGGCCGTGTCGTAGCTGGGCTGCTCGCGCGGGAACACCTGCGTCACCGTCGGCGACGGGATGTCGATCACCTTGCCGTCGGGCAGGTGCGCCGTCTCCTTCACAAAGGTCTGGGGCAGCAGGCTGACCCAGTACTCAAAGAAGGGCCGGCCCGTGGCCGTGCGCATGTCCGCCGCCATGGTGCCGCCGGGGTACGACTGCAGCAGGTTCTCAATGCAGAACCGCGCAAACGAGCCGCGGTCCGAGTCGACAAACGAGGTGCCGGCCAGCAGCTCGTCGTCGCGCGTCTGCGCAAAGATGCGCATGTCCACCGTGGCCTCCTCCTGCGACTGCGGGTTGCTCGGCACGCCGCCTGCAATCGAAAACCGCAGGCACGAGAACTTGTCCAGGTACTCGCCCATGCGCGCCTTGGTCTGGCGCTCGATCATGGCTGCCTTCTCCTCGATGTCGAGGCCGGTCAGGTAGAAGTGGAACTCGGCCTGCCAGCCGCCCTTGGCGGTAATACCGACTAGAGAAAGGAGTCAGTGAGGGGACAATAGTGAGGGGAGCGAGGGGAGTTGGGGGGGGGGGGGGGGGGGGGTGAAGAAATAAGAGGGGTAAAAAAAAGAAAAAAGACCTACCCTTGGTGGTCGGCGGTGGCGGGAGGCCCTTGACGCCCGACACGTGGACCTCGTTCTCGCCAATCTGCACCAGACGCACGTCCTCGATCGATGCTGTCACGTCCGAGTTGTAGTACAGCGGGCCCTGGATCTCGTACAGCAGCTGAGAGGCCACCGTCTCGATGTTGACAAGGCCGTCGCGGTTCTTCTCCATGCTGATGACGGCCTCGCCCTTGCTGTCGATGGCGGCAATGGGGTAGCCCATGTCGAGGTCCTTGACGCCCAGGTCCTTGAAGCCGGAGTAGTAGCCGCCCGTCGCGTACGTGCTGCACTCGATGATGTGGCCCACCATCAGCGCGCCGGCCAGCTCCGGAATGTTCTCGCGCGTCCAGCCGTGCCACCACATGGCCGCACCCACCGTCACGGACGCGTCGGCGACGCGGCCGCACAGCACAATGTCGGCGCCGCCCTCAAAGCAGGCGGCGATGCCGGTGCCACCCAGGTAGCACTGCGCGCAGATGGGCTCGAAGCCCCACTCGCTGATGGGCTTGTTGGCCGGCAGGTTCAGGAACGGCTCGCCCTTCTTGTACAGGTCCAGCACTGCGTCCGTCACGTCGTCGCCGTCGACGACGCCCACCTTGAGGTCGACGCCGTGCTTCTTGATCAGCTCCTTGACCGCCACGGCCAGGCCGTGCACGTCCGACGCGCCGGCGTTGACCGCAATCTTGGTGCCCTTCTTGGCCAGCCACGGGATGGCCGGGTCGATCTCCTCGAGAAAGTACGGCTCGTAGCCCTTGGCGACAATGGTCGAGCCCGACGTCATGGCCTTCTGTGCCAGGCGGTCGCGCTTGTCGGAGCCGCGCAGCGTCATGTTGCACTCGGACATCCAGTCGCCCGTAATAACGTCGACATCCTCAAACTTGGCCATGTCGTGGATGGCACGCTTGCGGTCGTACACACCTAATCCACCTGCTGTCAGCCACACGTCCTGTCCTTATGACCCAGTGCGTCCAGAGCGTGTCTACTTACCACCGGAGCAGCCCGCAATGCGGATGGGCCGCTTGGGCGTGCTGGAGCCGTTGGCGGCATTGACCTCGCCGGCGGAACCCATGTTAAGCGAGGGGGTGGGAAGTCTGAGGGGGGGGGTGGGGGGGAATCGGAGAGGAGGTTATGGAGGGAGTCGAAGCGAGAGGTTCAAAGTATCGAGATGTGGAAGGAAAAGGCCGAAGACGAAGACCACAAGAGAGCTGTAAGGACGAGTTGGGGAGGAAATATGAGAAACAAGAGAAGGGATGTAGAGAGGGAGTGAGACTGAAGCAAAGACTCGGGGATGTTTAAATATCACGGAAGGCAGTCACGGATGGACCTGTCTTATACAGTCGCCCATCGCCCCCTCGCCCCCCTCCCGCCCTCACCCCAACTAGATGGTAGTCATTAGTCCGGGAGACAGCACCTTCTGGGCACGGAGAGTCAGTTACGCGGTTGGGCGAATGTCTCGCCTTTGTTCCCCTCACTCTTGTTGCCCGGTCATAATGCTTAAACGCGGCTTCGTGTGCAACGAAGCCGCGTTTCCGGGCTGTCCTTTGTTTGGTGCTGCCGTCCTTGGGGTCGCCCTCTGCTCCCAGCTTCCCCGCGCTAATGATTCAGTCCGGTTGTGCCAACCGCGTCCCGGGACGTTGTTTAGCCCCGGCCATCGAGCACCGGTTCGGCGGGGGAGGGAAGGGGGCGGCTACTTAGAGAGCGGCGACAGTCGATCCAGGGAAGTGGGGGCTGATAGAGAGCGGCTGGGGCTTACCAGCACTACGAGGAAACAGTCTCCGATGATCTGGTTTGGAGAAAGGGGGATGGGGGGGAGCTCCTTCATTTCTTTAGTGTCTGTCCTGTTCGATTGGCCTCATTGACCCCTCTTATTCTTCTTCCTGTCATGGCTGGTAATGCTATCACAGTCTCCTTGGCATTGTGGCCCTCCCTGCGCTGCTCAGCCTTGCTCTGGCAGCTTGTGCAGGAAGCCGTGCCTCATAGCGAGGAGCGCCTTGGTCAGCATCGTTTTGTGGATGGGACTGCTAAACCCGCTAACATCATTATACGCCCCTTCACTTTTGTATGCTTCTGCCGTCACCAGCAAGTCATTGTCTTCAGAGAACACGTACGCCCCGTAGAGGAGCGTTTCTGCGTTCTTGGTGGCCGTTTCGTACCTAGCAACCTCTACAGCCTCCTCCTCGGTGACTTCCCCCCCCTCTAGGATGGAAAACGTCGACACCACAACGTATGGGTCCTGCACGGCAGTGACTGTCGCCGCTGCCGCTGCTGCATACGGCTCGCGAGGGTGCATCCGCAAAAACCGCACGTGCGGCTCGCGTTCAAGGTTGCCCGGTGTTTTCAGCCACGCCATCATATTCTGCACGCCCTCGGTCGCGACGTGCGCCTCAAAGGCGGCCTTGGTGGCGTACTCCTCGAGCATGTAGACAGCTGGGTCGTCCGGGACGTCGCGCGACACAAAGCTGGCATACTTGGTGACGCCGGGCTCGCTGCTGTGGGCAAATGTCGTGATGGGGGCGATGAGGGCGAGCAGCTGCAGTGGGGAAAGGTCAATCCATGCTGTGAGAGGGGGGGATAGATCTCTGTCTATTCTCTCTTCTCCTCCGTGTCATACCTCATCCCGTGCTGCGGCTGAGGTCGCGCTCAGTGTTGCAAACACAAACAACCGAGTCATTGCAGTGGGCGTGTCTGCACAGACGTGGTATTTGATAGGCGACCTTGCAGACTGCTACGTCCTTCACTTTCCGGTCTTCGTCCTTCTGCAATTGTACCGAGACAGAAGAGTTTCTGATGGTGGGAAGTGCGCGAGTTTGTAGAGCCAGCGATAAGATACGATGCGTCGGTCGTTCCTGCCTGCCCCTCCAACACTGAATCATTGACCTAGTTGCGGGGTCTGGGGAAGCTTTCCCGAAGTGCGGGGTGCCATCGCCCTCTAATGACTCACTAGTGCCATTGAACGCGGGTGTTGAAGATCCCAAGTGTCGCACTGAGAGTGAGAATGAGGTCTCAGGACCATTTCTCCAGAAACCAGACTTTTGAGTTTGAGTCTTTATTGTTCACAGTTTACTTGGGGTGGGGATGTTGTCTCTTTTTTTTTTTTCCAGTTCCACATATGTCACGGCTTTGGAGATTCTGGCCTGCTGCAGTTCTAGGCGGAATCTATAACGAGGGCGATAAACGGCCAGAGAACTACAAGAAACAGGATAGGACAACAGGATGAGAAGATTGTACAAGACGGCACAATGTGCAGAGCTACAGTCAGTCTCACGGACTGCCCACTGGTCCAGAGTCTTTTACCAATCCATCCGGTCGTTGAGGACGCCGTTGTGCGGCCTTTAGCCCAAGATGGAGCCAAAGGACGTGTAGTCCGTAGTCTCCAACAGCCCCTCGTCAGCTTGAGGCTCGACAGCCCCGTTCTACTGACTCACTCGAAAATCATCTTAGTTGTTGAAATGTTGGCACGTATCGCTGTGCATGAAGTCTGCCTGACACCCTCGCCGTCTCCGCTGCCTGCGATTTCTCCAAGGATGACTCGCTTCTCTCTTGGTCTGCAGCTTCTTTATTTATAACCTACCCTCCACTTCGTGTCTGCGGCCCGCCGCTTGAATCGCAATGCCAATGACAAATCTGGACGGAAGCAAGCAGAGGCTAGACTCAGGCCGTACCGGCACAGGCCCGTCTGCTCCGACACGAGCCCGGGGACACGGAAGTCCGCGTCTCTCCCGGTGGGCTATTTGTTTCCTACACCTGGCATGCTAGATGCTGCCAAAGACACAGCGTTGCGTGCAGAAAACATCCGTCCTTCACGGCGACGTTCTCGCCATGACTCCTATCTGTCTGGTCTGCTTGGCTTCGATCGATGTCTCCTAGGACCGGATTATCAACTACGTCCTGGCGACGGTCGTACTACCGTAGATAGGCTCAGGGAGTGAAGGGAGATCACATACATTTCACGGCTAATAATATGAAGAAAAGCAGAAAAACATCCAGGGAATTCTTCCAAAATGCACCCGGACCGCCCCTACGAAAAGAGACTGCGAAGCCACACCCCTTGCCCTCTTTTAGCCGTCATGGGCGGAACAGCCGCCTCCGCGCAAGCTGCGCGGTCGCGAACGGTTCTTCTCTATTGCTGACGCGCTTCAGTGCACGATTCAAATATTCACAATGGTGATGGCCCGAAGAAAGCAACGCAAATACGCCTTCGACTGGGTTTGGATAGGGTCTCTTCACCTTTTTGCTTTGGTCATTGACAACAAGTGTTGACATTCCGACACCTGCATCCATTCCGTCGCCAACGGCCCGCCCAGCCCACGACGAGCTACAGACGGCCAGCCATGGAGCTCCTCCGGAATCTAAAAGCTCTCGTGTGCCTCGGTGCTGCCCTGGCCCTACCCCATGCTCACGCGGCCACAATCCAGAAGGTCTCTGACAAGCTCGACAACAACCCGACCAACGTCGGCTTCTACATTTACGTCCCCGACACTCTGCAGGCCAACCCGCCCATCCTGGTCAACCCGCACTGGTGTCATGGCAGTGCGTCGGCCGCCTTCACCAACTCTCAGTTTGCCACCCTGGCCGGCAAGCACGGCTTCATCGTCATCTACCCGGACTCGCCCAACAGCGGCGACAAGTGCTGGGACGTCTCGTCGCAGCAGACGCTGACGCACAACGGCGGCGGCGACAGCCTCGGCATCGTCAGCATGGTCAACTACACGCTGAAAAAATACAAGGCCGACCCCGGCCGCGTCTTTGCCGCCGGCGTCTCGTCTGGTGCCATGATGACTAGCGTGCTCGTGGGCTCGTACCCCGACGTGTTCGCGGCCGGGTCGGCCTTCTCGGGCATGCCCTTTGGCTGCTTCCGCGCGCCCAGCTCCGTGCAGACAACCAGCCAGCGCTTCGGCTACTGGAACGACGACTGCGCCAGCGGCAAGGTCACAAAGTCGGCCGCCGACTGGGCCGCCATGGTCACGAGCGCCTTCCCGGGCTACTCAGGCTGGCGCCCCAAGATGCAGATCTTCCACGGCACCGCCGACGAGACGCTCAACTACAAGTGCTTCACCGAGGAGATCAAGCAGTGGAACGCTGTGCTGGGCTTCGACCAGGCGCCCACGACGACGACGCCCAACACACCCCTCAGCGGCTGGACCAAGACCGTCTACGGGCACGACGACTGGTTCGAGGCCTACAGCGCGGCCGGTGTCTCGCACAACATCCCCACGCAGGAGCAGGTCACGCTGGCCTGGTTCGACCTGGCATGCACCAGCAGCAACTGCTTTAGATGGGGAAAAGGCGGTCCCAAGGCGAGCAGTGCCAGATCGATATGACGGCACAATTGAGGCCGGGAGCATGGATGGGAGAAAGGCGGGCTCTATCGAGCTAGAGTAAAAGAATAAAAATGTACAAGAACCGAGTTCATTTTTACAATCTGACATCTATGAGGAGAAATACAGTGCTGAAATGGCCTTGCGGGCGTACTTCTTCTTTTATCACTTCCTACCTCACAGCGTGACAACCGGCGCCGCCAGCCACGTCACGTCGCCGTTGAACCACTGGATCCACTGTCCTAGTCGCCCCGGAGGCGGCGGCGGCAGATACATGAGGTCACCGGGTGGCCGGTGCATCCAGCACGCCGGTGGCGCGCCGTCATGGCAAACAGACGTGCCGCCGGGCGGCTGCTGCATGAGTATCGTGGAGAGTGGCGCCGGTGGGTGAATACTTGCATAGACTGGCTGCTGCGCGGGATAGACAATCTGGGTCGCCACACCGCCGTATGCTGGCTGCATAGGTTGGAAACTGTTCATGGTGGTCGAAACAGCGTCGGGGATGGAGCGCTTGAGAAGAAGTCATGGGTTTGGGGACCAGAGGGAGCGAAGGCTAGCAGCTGAGAGGAGCACATGAGCTGTCCTTTTATGCTTCAAATCGCAGTGAGGATATGGGCTGCTGGGGCAGCGCAGTTGGCGAATGCCGATTCACGACTTGACTTGCCCTTGTTCACTGCCTCCCTATGCAGGTGATTTCGCCTCCTTGGGCAGGAGTTAAAAGGAAACGCAGAGTTGCTGGGGGACCTCCTAGAACTGCAAAAGAAAGACCACAAGCAAATGAATCATATAAAATCGAATAAAAACAAAATCTACCGACGCCACTCGTCGTTGTGAGTTCCGTAAATGCATCCCATAATCCACAACCTGCTTTTTGACGTGAACAAGCGAGAACAGAGGTTTAAAACAGACAAAATGAAAGAAGAAAAAGAGGACGTGACAAGGTAAAGAAACGGACATGTCGAATGAGCTTAAAAAGAAAATGAGCTCGTCCACCCCCTCACTCCCTGCCTCAAACACTAATCGTCTTGAAAATGCCAAACTCGTCGCCGGTCGCCATCAGCACACCCGGCATCTGGGGGTGCCAGTGCACCTCCTTGACGTTGGGGTGGTAGTGCACGAACAGCAGCTGCGGCGGCACGTCCTGCACGCCTGCCGTGTCACGGCTCTCCTCGTCGTCCAGCTCCACCGCCAGGTCCCACAACGTCACCGTGTTGTCGGCCGCCGCCACCGCCACGATGCTGTCGTCGGTCGGGTGCCACTCCACGCTCGTGATCTGCTCCTTGTGGTAGTTGAAGCTGGCAATGGGCGAGGGCTTGGCGGCAGCGGCGGGGGCCGCACCGGCTGCCGTCGGCTTCCACTGGCGCAGATCCCACACGCCCCAGACGCCGTCGTCCGCGCCTGACGCCAGCAGGTGCGACGTCTGCCGCGACCAGCTCATCACGTTGACGTCCGTGTCGCTGACCTGCACCGTGATCGCCGGCGCGCGGCTCTTGCTGCGCACGTCCCACACGCGGATCGTGCCGTCGCTTGACGCCGACGCAAACACCGACGCCTCAGACGGGCTCCACTGGATCTCCTCGACGCTCGACGTGTGGCCCACAAACGGCCGCGTGTCCGTCACAAAGCCGCCGCCGTCGGTGCGCGTTGTCACATACATCACGCCGTCGTTGTCGCCCGTCAGCAGCTTGCCGGCCGGGTGCAGCTTGGACCAGTCCAGCGCGTAGCCCTCGGCCTTGTGCGCGCGGATCGTGCACACGGGCTTGTTCTGCTGCGGCGTCACCACCGTGCCGGGCGTGTCAAATGCCGTCAGGTGCGGTGTGATGTCGTGCACCAGCACGTGGCTCGACTCCGTCATGGACGCCGTCAGCGTCGTCGGCGGCCGCGACGGGTCCTGCGACGGCACCTGGTGCGCGCGGATGCGGTTCGTCGTCGCATTCAACGGCAGCGTCCGGGACTCGAGGATGGGATCGCTGTACACGCCGCCACCGCCGCTGCCGTTCTTGTCGTTGCCGGCCTTTTCGTCGTCGCCCGAGTCGTCGTCCGAGTCCGAGTCGCCGTCGTTGTCCTTTTGCATCTTGCCCAGGCTGCTGAACTTGAGCACCATCAGCTGGTTCTCGCCGGCCTTGGCAGACTGCGCCTGCGTGCCAGCCACAGCGTACATGGTCGCCGGGTATGTCTTGCGGTCATCGCCCAGCTGGTCGCGCACGAAATCAAACGACAGACACGGCCACGGCGTGCTCAGGCTGTGCAGCATGTCGTAGGCGCTCGTGTCGGGCGCCAGGAACTGCTCAGGCTCGAGCTTCGTGCGGCCGACGATGAACGTGCCCGGCGCATTGTCCACATCCATGGCGCCCGCCGCCTTCTCCTCAGCCTCGCGCTCCGCGTCAGGCCGTCCGTCCACGCCCGCCTCGATGATCTCTTCGTCGCTGAGCTCGTCCTCGAACTCGTCTTCGAACTCGCCCATGCCGTTGTCGTTGCTGTCAATCTCCATGGGCCGATCGCCACCCTTGAGGGGCCCATCGCCCTCCGCGTCGTCCGCCGTGCGTTTGGACATTGTGTTGGTAAGGATGTGTGGTCTCTGTGCCTTTCGTGGAAAGGGAAGATGCCGTTGACCGGTTGCTCGTAGTAAATTTGGGCCCCAGCGGGACGTCGAGCGCACCTTCCTCCACTAAACACCCCGCCATCACAAGCCGTCTCCAGAAAAAAAGTTTTTCTTATCGATAAGCCTTTTAGAACCCCATAGTATCGTTATCGATAAGCCAACCCATCAACTTATCTCTCCAGATTCCTCTGGATGTCGACACCACACATCTTCGCTCTCCCCTCACTACATGTGCCACGCTGCATTTGCTCTCGCGAGCAGATGATGGCGATGAGAAGCACCGCGTTTAGCCCTTGAGGGGGCTACGAACCATCCATCACCCGTCTTCCAGGTGTTGAAATTGTCACCACCTGCCACAGAGCCGACAAGTCTAGACTCGAGTGAGTCGTGTCCGTATTCTGCGCCCAATGGTGTGCAGGAATGAAGTCTTTCTGGTTCATTTTGATTCAGTGACTGCCTCACATTTGCTGTTGTCATCCGATATCGGCCACCGAAGGTAAAAGGCAATCTCCGGATAAATACTGGTGTCTTCCTTGGAGTTGGCGATCCGTGGGTGCAATGCTACAACTCCAAGACGCCGGAAGCACCATTCCGAGCCAGTTTACCCGCCTGGAAGGGTCTATACACACAGCCCGATGGAGAGACCATCGTGCCTGCGCCTGCAGTTTATGTAGCGTAGGTGGTGAGGCGTGCGGCTGACACAGGCAGCTCCGAGTCTCGACTGGGTGGCTGCAGTCACAATGAGCGGTCTTTCCTCCCATGCTCCGTCAACGTCGACAACAGGAAGCTTCCAGCACCATGCAGTCATCTTGGCTTATGCTGCCGTTTAGACGTCTGACAGCCCCCCTGCGGACGCCCCGCCGTTTCCATGCCGTCGTCTACGTCGCTCTCGTCGTTTGCGCCCTGCTCTGGGTCCTGGCCGTGGGCGTCGCCGACCGTCTCCCCCGCATCGCCGCTCTCGGTGTCTGCCACGGAAGCCAGGCACAGAATCAGCAGCTGCAGCACGGTGACCTCTCCCAGCCTGATGCGCCCTTTGTTGAGTGGCCGCTGGCCCGCCTCTGTCGGGAGACCACATGGGTCGCCGGTGTGGTCTTCATGTGCAACAACAACTCGGGAGGCATCGGCAACATCCGCAACTTTATCCTGACGTGCATCCGGTATGCCATCGAGGCCGGCGCCACCGGACTGGTGCTTCCCGAGATCGAGACGCGTTCCGAAGCTGACATCGCGCACCTATTCGCCGGCCGCCAGACGCTTGACTACTTTTTTGACGCCGAGCACTTTCGCCGCAGCTTGGCGGGCGCATGCCCCGCCATGACAGTGTACAACCATGTCGAGCACATCCCCCACCTCCGGGACAGGCGGCCCGAGCAGCTGCAGCCCAAGTCGCTGGGCATGCGTGGCGGATGCGATCACCGGGACCTAAACCGGCACGCGCACACGTTCCGGGCGAGCCTGCACACGTGGCTCGCGCAGTCCGCCGCCGAGTTCCACCTCCACGGCGTGAGCGACTACTACCCGCGTCTGCTCCAGCCGGTCTGGGGCGTGCAGTGGGAGTGGCCGGTCGCCAAGGACGGTGTGGAGCTCACAAACACGTTTGGGGGCTTGCTTCGGCTGCGGCCCGATGTGCTCCAGCTCGGCCACGAGACGGCAGAGGCGATGCGCAAGCAGCTAGGCACGGCGGCGCCGCCTCAGCAGTACGCAAAGTCCAAGGCGGGCGCCCAGGTGCCGTTTGCCGGCGTGCACCTCCGGACCGAAAACGACGCCCTCAGCTCGTGGCCGACATTTGAGGCACAGGCGGTGCAGTTTCTGTCGTCGCTGCGGGAAAAGGGCTACACGTCCGTGTACCTTGCGACCGGTAACACAACCGAGGCAGCCAGATTCCGGGACAGGGCCAAAGCAGCCGGGGGCACCACCCTGCAGATTGTGACAAAAGACGAGCTCCTCCGAGACCAGCCGGGCCTGCTGCAGCGGCTGCACGCGCTCACGTGGGACCAGAGGGCGCTTGTCGACTTTGTGGTGCTCCTCCGCTGCGACTATTTCCTCGGCGTCAGCCCCAGCTCGTTTAGCATGAACATTGCTGCCAGGCGGCATCTCGCCGAGGACGGCATCTACACGCGGCCGTGGAGGGTGGACGGCGAGGGCGATGCCCGCAGCCGTCTTGTGGGAAACTACACCAGCTACTGGGCCGACTGGCTTTTCATGTATGATGCTCTCTGGCCATAAGCGCCACGGGGCTGGTATGCTTTTATTTTACGGATTGTCTTCTGTCTTTTGTCGTGATTTGATTTGTGAGCTCTGCTCCGTTCGCCGCTTGGTAAAAAGTAGTTTTAACATCTTCGTTATCTCTCTCTCTCTCTCCCATTGCCCCGTCCGTTCGTCTCGCACCCTACGCCAACCCCTAGATGAACTGTGTGAGGCTGGGCAGCACACCGGTGTACGCCGTGCCGCTGGGCGGCTCCATGCCGTACATGTAGTCGCCCCACCACGGGCCACCTCCCCACCACAGCCAGCCGGTCCAGACATCCGAGTTGTCCTGCATGTACGACAGCATGCCCGTGAGTGCACTGATGCACTGTGCGTTGGCGCCGCCTGCCGTCTCGCCGATGATGCCCTTCTTCTTGTTGGTCTTGAGCCACTGCGTGGCCTCGGTGATACGCTCCTTGCCGATGGTGGCGCTGACGCACGACGTCGTAGTGCCAGAGCCGTCCGAGTCAAGGTACTGGTGCATCTCGTAGATGATCTTGTCCGAGGGGTCGGTCAGGCTGGCCATGCCGGTGGCGGTGCCGCTGGAGATCCAGTGCCAGGCACCCGACCACGAGTTGCCCTCGACAAAGATGTACTGGGTCGTCGCCCCGGAGGCGCGGATGCCATCGATGGCGGCCTGGTTGAGCCGCGCGACGAGGTCGTTGTCCATGTCGTGGAACTCGTTGTTGGTGTCGAAGATGACCTTGTCGTTGCTCTTGAACCGACCGGCGACGGTCTGCCACCAGGCCTTGAACCCGGCCGTGTCGGTAATGATGTTGTCATAGTAGCGACCTATCGACCGGTCAGCAGCGCGTACGTAAAGAGAGCGGCTCTCCAAGGGGCATAGTGGGAGGGGGAAATTTGGGGCCCGTGGATGCTTACCAAAGTTGTGAGGGTCAATGATGGCATACGCGCCCCTGGGGTAAGTTAGAGGAGGCAGATGATAGACGTGTTGCCAATTCACTTGCAACACTCACTTTCCGGTCACATAAGACACGATCTATCGAGTCGAGTTAGTTCTTGGACTTGGAATTTACTGAGCTGCCAGAAACTGAAAACCCCTCCCCGAAAATGAAGGACCAGCGGAACACTCTTACATCGGTCAGGCCCTGGAAGTAGGTCTCGTTGACAGTGCCGGTCAGCTTGGACGGGATAACGCGCTCCCTGTGTTGTGTTAGAGCCAGAGAAAAAGCCTACAAAGGAGAATGCCTCTAGAATGAGTTTTACTTACAGCATCACTGGGATGCGGAAGATATTGAACCCTTTGTCAACCAGCGTCTGCAATTGTCAGCTTTGTTCTCTTTTCTCTCCCCGTTTTCGCCCATGCTTGGCGAGACCCCCCTTTAGTCTACAGCCCCCCCGAGGAAGCCGTCTCTGTGTCCACGTACGTCAATGGTCGAGTGCACCGGCCACGTATAGTCCTTGCCCAGGAGGCCCGGAAGGTTCTTGTTTCCGAACTCGGCGCCAGACTGGTTGACGCCGGTGAACTGGAACTTGCTCTTGCGGCGCTGCGGCTGCTGCATGGTGGACACGACCGCCACGTCGGTGGCCGGCGCCGCCAGCACCGACGAGACGGCGGCGGCACCCACGAGGAGTTCGATGAAGCGCATTCTTTCCCTTTTGTGAACGAAGCCTGCTTTCCGAGACAGCTTTTGGCGATGCGGTAGCAGAAGAAAGGAAAGCTCTCCTGGTGCATGTTTCCTATTCCCTCCGCAGAGCCCAAGGTTCCTCGTCCTCTTTATACCAACCGCCCGGCATCGACGAAAAAGCCACCCGTGTCCAGTCAAGCGCCGACGGAGATGTTTCTTCCGTTCTTTCCACCAGGGAGGATGCCGAGAGCGCCCTCGGGTGCCCATGGTCTCTGCAGAGTAGAGGAGACGGGACTGCAGGACAGGCCTTGCACCTCGCGACGGACAGGATAAAACGAGCCAATTTGACGGCCGCAGTTTTCCCGTGTGGGGAAGACCAATATCAAAAAGAGAGGAGCAATTCAGGAACAGGAGATTCTGTACCACCGAGCCGGGTCTTGAAACAACAATGATTTACATGTAGAGTTGTAGTAGTTGCAGGCACGGGCTGTGTTCCTGGAGGATGGTTGGCGGCGAGGATGTTCCTTGGGGTATGTTCTTTTATCGCACAGGCACATTGACGACTTAAAAACGGATTCACAACTCAAAAAGAGAGAGAAACGCGTTGGAAAACCTCTGATGGAAGAGCGAGGTGTTCGTTTAAACTAAGCTGAGATGTTCGAGGGGGAACTCCTCTGCTATCGCTTGTTTCCCCCCACTTGCTGCCTAAGGCAACTAGCAAGGTAGATGATCACACCCCAACAACATCCCTATAGGTAAACTCTGCTTCTTTTTCTTTTTGTCTTCTTCTCCTCGTCCCCTTTTTTCAACAAAATAGCTGGATCTGCCAGTCTCATGAGCCAGTTTTGCCTTGCCCAATGATTCAGAGATCGCCAAGCAGCTGCCAAGACAGCTCCTCCCACCGGAGAACCCAACAGAATATTTCCTAGGGGACTAGAACGTTCAATATAAAGTGGCCAAGATACAAGACACATCTACTTCATAGAGTTCCTCAGCAACCCGTTCGCTCTCGAGCCAAATTGCAGACAGCAGGCCGAGCCCCCCCCCCCCGGTTGAACGGCCGATATTGCTTCCTCCGTGGTATGCTTTGGGAAAACAGCTCTATTAACAACGACGGTGCTGACGTCTGTGCTTCTTGGCTCTTTCAAACTTCGCAGTGCCCTCGATTTTACTTTTCTTCCCCCCGTCTGTTACACCGACGCTGAATAAGGCTTAAGAGCCTCATTTGAACAGAATGTCCTAACCCACACACTTGTAGACATCTGTGCCTCACAGCTGGCGACGCCGTCTATGTATAGAAGACTTTCGTGGCCTGCTCGTAGACAATCTTGGATCTTGGCCCGTAGTCCGTCTTCACGGCGAAAAGACATCAAAGAAAGCGACTGATGTGTGCAGCCCGTCAATGACAACCATAGCAAGCCATGGCAGGTCTGCAGGTCGCGGAAAGCCAAGATCTTAGATTAGTCACTGTATCACGTGACCTTTCAGCGCACGTCGGGCAAACATGCTCAACGTTCCTAATTCGGTCACTTGTTCCTCGCATCTATCACCACTTGCTCTCCACCTGCTATACTCCACGCACCCCTCTCCATCGGTTACCTTCAGCGGTACCGTCTCCTCATCCACACTTAGGGTTTGCACGATGGCGACAATTGCGCCCAAGGAACGCAATGGCGAGGCCGACAGCACCGCCAACGGTCAGGCGCCCACCACCAATGGCGCCTCAGCCAGCACGAGCGCCACTGCGGCGGCGGGCGCCTCCGCCTCGACTGCTGCGGCGTCTGCGACTGGCCGGCCGGACACAGCAACCGACGGCGCGCACTCGGGGCCACACCCGCCGCCACCGACCCACGCCTTCGATGCTCGCGCCGCGGTTACCGCCAAGGACATTTCTCTCAAAGACTTTCTCAACAAGATGGACGACTACGCGCCGATCGTGAGTGCTCCCTCCACCACGCGCCCTGGAGGATCCATCTTCTTTGGCGGGATGTGCTTTCTTCGCTCTCTGCTCTCTGCCCTCTTCCCTCTTCCGTCTTGACCGCCTTTCATTGTCTGACCTCATCGCAACGCTGCCTGCCTTTTTGCTTATTGTTTCCCTCGCTAGATCCCTGATGCTGTCACCAACTATTACATGACCAAGGCCGGCCTGCCGCCGCCGCCGCAGACGGACCCTCGGCTCGCACGCCTGCTCGCGCTCGCGACGCAAAAGTTCGTCGCCGACATTGCGGCCGACTCGTACCAGTACAGCCGGGTGCGCGCGAGCAACTCCAGCAGCAACAACCCGATGGGCAACCTGGGCGCCGCAATGGGCGCCGCGGGCCAGCCGAATGCGCAGCCCAACGCAAAGGACCAGGGCCGTGGCGGCGCTCTGGGCATCCAGCGGCCTGGCTTTGGCGGCGGTGGCCAGGGTGGCGGGCAGAACCGGACGGTGCTGACGATGGAGGACCTGGGCATGGCCGTGGGCGAGTACGGCGTGAACCTGAAGCGCGGGGAGTTTTACCGGTGAAGCGGCCGCCCAGACGAAAAAAAAAAGCAGGACCGCCCCTCCGCCAAAGGGCGCGGCGGCCCTGGCTCTGCGTTTGCGTCTGGTTCTGGTTCTGTTTTTCTCCGCCTCGCTGTTGGTATTTGCTTTGTTGTCTTCTTTTCCGTCCATGGCAGTAGGACTGTTTTTTGGGTTTGTGTTTCGGCTGCGTTCCTGTCTTCCCATCTCGCAGGTTGCCTTTTATTGCGAAAAATGGGACGAACGGCGTTGGGGAGGACATAGGCTACTTCTTCCCGGTTCTTTTCTGTTCTCTTCTTTACTCCTTCCCCATCTCCGACTCGATGGCGTTGAATATCGTTTGTCTTGGTTGTAAACATTGGTTTTTCTTCTTTTGTTTCTACTTGTATGTATTGTATATACACGGAGACAAAAACCATGCAAAGGCTCGTCTCGTTCCGTGGCTGCACTGCCATCCTGGTATCATTGTCGTTTCCTCGACACAGAATATCAAAACCGAAATACCCCCCCTTCCCAGCGCCCAGCCGATTGCTTGTTAACCAGCAGGCAAGAGGAATGTTGCTCAAGCACGCGACCAGATGAATGGCTTTCTTGTTCTGCGCGTGGGCGTTAGCGACCGCGGAATGACGACGACAGGACCGGCAGAAGAAGCAGCAACAGATAGGTGTCGGCTTACGGTGAGAACTCGCCCAGCTTGTGGCCAACCATGTCTTCCGTAATGGTCACGTCATGGTACACCTTGCCGTTGTAGACCTGGAACTTGAGGCCAATGAAGTTGGGCAGGATGGTCGCGGACCGCGCCTGGGTGCGGATCGGGGGCGGGAGCTTGCCAGGGGCCGCCCGGGTGATGGGCAGCCTAGAAGAAGCGTGTTAGTACGAGCATAGCTTGGGGTTGGGACCGCGCGCACGCATGCGGCAGTCGGAAGGTCGGCTTCGAGGGGGGGGACGTACGGCACAATGTGCGGGCCTGTGGCAGGTTGCAAGTTAGCCGGACTTCCTTGTTGGTTCGGCAGAAAGAGGATTGCCGTCAAGAACGAAGAATGCAAACGAACCTTTCCAGACCGACCGCTTGAAGAGCACTCTTGTCGGCAGCATCGTGGCGACGAGGTGTGCAGTGTTGCAGCTGTCAAATGCTGTCCTCTGAGGCAATCGGCTTTGGCGATGCCAGAAAAAGTTGACCAGAAAACCAGCCCACGGCCGGGATGACATAATCACAAAATGGGGCGGCGGCGCAGACCCACACCACGGCCTTCTCGTTTACGCTGCACACACCTAGGACAGCCCCTGTAATCGGACTTCTTATAGCAGGGCTAAGCAGCTAAATAGCACTAAATCGGGTCTTACAGCTCCCCGTACAGCCTCTGCGACTCAACCCACGCCGCCACCGACGGCCCGACCTGCTCGCGCAGCCGCGGCCAGTCTTGCGCTTTCGCCGCTCGCCGGGCTGTCGTGCTGCTGACGATCGCCGGCCCCTTGAACGCGCCCGTCAGCAGCTCAATCCGAGCAGCCCAGTCCTCCGTTGCGCCGCCGCGCGCGCCGACGGTGTGCAGCCAGGCACGCTGCGTCGCTTCGTCGCCCCACTGGTCGTCGGGCCGGGTCGTAACCCGTAGCCGAGCGCGGCGCATGAGCGGCGTCAGGGCGATCTGCATCGGCGTTGCGTCGGCGGGGAGCCCGTCTGGCAGGCTCGTCGCTGGTGGCGGTGTCGGTGATGGCGGGTAGTACTTGGGATCGAAGATGCGGACGAGCGTGTCGTAGCCGACGAGGAAGACCTGTTCCGGCTGGCCTGTGGAGTCTGGCGCCGACGCAAAGGCCGGCCGTGTGTAGAACGGAGACGCTGCAATGGCATTGCTCTTGCTGTGGAAGTACGGCTCCGACGTCAAGCCGATGTCGATCGGAAGGTCGGCGACGGCCGCCGGACGCGCGGCGGCCCCCTCTACCCCGCCCCCACCCTCGCCCTTCCCCAGGACCGCATGCAGATCCTTGGCCATCGCCAGCATGAGGGCCAGCCGTTGCTCAAACGCAGCCGGCTTGGGTGCCTTGTCGGCATTGTTGACGGACAGCAGCAGCAGCAGGCGCATCGCCACGGGGTGTGGGCTGCTGCGATGGCGCCGGCGCAGGTCTTGGATCGCGGAAGTCGCCATCTGCATGTGGGCCACGGACGGCGGGTTGAACGACGAGTCCAGCACGACAAGCGTGTGCGTCTGCGAACGCGGCCGTGCCGGCGGCACCAGCACGGTCGGCGCGGGGCCGGCAATGGTGCTTCCCTTGGTGGAGCAGACGACGTCGAACTTGGCGGCCGACTTGACAAACGTCGCCAAGGCCCGTGTAAAAAAGGCAAGCTCCGCTTTGGCCATTGTTTCGTCTAGCGATGGTCGTCTGTCCATTGTGCAGCGCGTTGCTGGTCGATGCTGCCCGCTTTGAAACTGAAGAACAGGAACGGACACGATGTGGTGTGAGGTGAGGATAGTGGAGACGCACCTATCGTGTCAATGTCCAGTCTAAGTGGGAAAATACTAGTTGCACCGTTTCCACGCCAGAATCTGGAGCCGGGCGCTCAACCTCAATATCTCTGTTGTCTCGACTCTATAATAGGGCAAGAGGAACATGAACTTGTCGTGCCATCATCCCAGGGATGGTCGTTACAACCGCTGTCGTGGTAGAGCGAAAATGCCAACCCATCCATCCCAAACGCCAAAGCCATTCCTGTGTATCATAACATGCATTCTCCTCTGCCTTCAACCAGTGCTCGCGGCCCTCTCCCTTCTCCCCCCTCCCTACCTCAGCGGATCTCCATGTCGCGCAAAAACGTGGCCATGCTGCCAGACCGCTCGGGCGCACCGGGGAGCTTGTCTGGTGGCTGCGTGATGAGCCGCTCAAACAGATAGTCCTCCCGTTCCAAGGGGTCGACGCCGTGCTGGTCAATGTTGTCCTTGACCTGCTGCAGCGTGCGCATCTTGATGCGCGCCAGCTCGTCCAGCGCGTTGTCGGCGGGCGGCGCGTTCTCGTCAATGGCGTACAGCTTGATGCCGCGGATGTGCGTATCCTTGCCGTTCTGATGGTTCTCCTTCACCCGGATCTGCACGATCCAGCAGCACAGCGACTGCCCGTCGGCGCCGCCGCCCATCTGGCTCAGGTCGATCTCCTGCCAGCCCAGCGGCGTCGTCAGCGCCAGCGTCGCAAACTCGAGCAGGTCGTGGTGGCCGGTCCCCGCCGACAAGACCACCGACGTCGGCGTGTACGACTCGTCCTGGTTGTAGTCCACGTAGAAGCGGATCGCGCGGATCTCGACGCGCCGCAGAAAGTGAATCGTCAGCAGGTGCGGCTGCGGCCCGTCCGACTGCCAGTACTTGTCGAGGTCGTCGCTCAGCAGCTCCTCGACGCCGCTGCCCGGCTTGTGGCTGCTGACGCTAAAGTGCGCGAGGTTGTTGATCTCCTTGAGGCCCAGCAGCATCGGGTCGAACGAGATGACGGCCATGTCGTCGCCGTCGCCAGGCAGGTCGTCGTGCTGCGAGCCAAACTCAAAGTCGCCGTTGTCGTCGCCGCCGTCGTCGTCTTCGTCACATTCCTCGTCCTCGTGGCCGTCGTCGTCCAGGTCGTCCTGCTCCTCGTCGTCCTCGAAATCGCCCATCCGTTCCTCGTTCGCCAGGCCGCCGCCGTACGTGGCCGCCAGGCCGGCGCCCTCGCTGTCTGGACCGTTGTTGGCAATGCCACCTCCAACGCCATCATCGCCACTCCCAGCCTCCCCGACAAGCTCGTCGTCGCTGTCGTCCGGCGCGTCGTTGTTGTCTTCGCCGTCGTTTGCCCACGCCTCTTCGCGCATGCGTTGCATCACCAGCCGGTCGTTCTGGTACGGGATGGCCGTGTCGTGTACGTCGGCCACCATCCGGCCCTGTGCAAGACGGCGAGCTAGAGACGAGGTCAGTATTCCGGGGGACATCTCGTTGCCAAAGCCGCAGGTTTAGATAAGACGGGGGAGGCCTACCTAAGCTGCCGCCCGCTTCGGAGTCTTGATCTGGATAGCTGAGTCGGTCGTACCGCAGCGCCTGCTCGCCCCGCCGCAACGCGCGCCGCGGACCTCGTAGAGGGTTGTCTGGATCCATTGCCACCTTGCCAATCTTCCGCCCGTGTTGGCCTTTGGACAGGGTCGTCGCCGGGGTCAGGAGGGTGGTTTGTCGATGGAGATGAAAACAGTCAAGGACACGTGATAGCGGTCGGTTTTCGCGTTTTCTAGTGGGCGGGAACAGCCTGGCTATTAGGCTCCAGCGCGTCGCGACAGCTAAGTGTCCCGCCTAACGAGTATCTGCACGCATTTTAGCGGCCGCTTCCAACTCACCGTTCCCGCATCCACATCCACCTGTAAACTCGCATCTCCCAAGGCCCACGAAACCGCGCAACGGACCTCTGTGCCGACCCATAGACACCCTGCGGTTTCGGGCCCGGGCTCTGCTCAGCGACCATGTCGAGAAATAAGGGTAAGTCGAAGCTGCTGCAGTGCCAGCTCCAGCGATGTTTCGGCGGCCGCTTTCGACCTCGATCAGGATGCGCCTCTGCACTCGGGCTTCGTCTTGTCTCGCGCTGCTAACAGCCACTCCGTCGCAGAGCCAGACACAATCCGCATCCTCGTGGCCACAGACAACCATGTCGGCTACGCGGAGCGCGACCCCATCCGCAAGGACGACAGCTGGCGCACCTTTGACGAGATCATGAACCTCGCCCGCACCGAGGACGTCGACATGGTGCTGCTCGGCGGCGACCTCTTCCACGACAACAAGCCTTCCCGCAAGTCCATGTACCAGGTTATGCGCAGTCTGCGCCAGAACTGCCTGGGCATGAAGCCGTGCGAGCTCGAGTTCCTCAGCGATGCCGCCGAGATTTTCGAGGGCGCCGTCGGCCACGTCAACTACGAGGACCCGGACATCAACATCTCCATCCCCGTCTTTTCGATCCACGGCAACCACGACGACCCCAGCGGCGACGGCCACTACTGCTCGCTCGACCTGCTGCAGGTGGCCGGGTTCGTCAACTACTTTGGCCGCGTGCCCGAGGTCGACAATATCAAGGTGAAGCCCGTGCTCCTGCAAAAGGGCGCGACCAAGCTGGCCCTCTTCGGCGTCGGCAACGTCCGCGACGAGCGCATGTTCCGCACCTTCCGCGACCACAAGGTCACGTTCTTCCGCCCCAACCAGCAGGCCTCGGACTTTTTCAATCTCATGGTCGTCCACCAGAACCACCACGCACACACGGCCACGAGCTACCTGCCCGAGAACTTTTTGCCCGACTGGCTCGACCTTGTCGTCTGGGGCCACGAGCACGAGTGCCTGATCGACCCGCAGAAGAACCCGGAGACGGGCTTCCATGTGATGCAGCCCGGGTCGTCGGTAGCGACGTCCCTCGTGCCCGGCGAGGCCGTGCCCAAACATGTCGCCATCTTGAACGTCTCGGGCAAAGAGTTTTCCGTCGACAAGATTCCGCTGAAGACGGTGCGGCCGTTTGTGACGCGGGAAATCGTCCTGGCCAACGAGAAGAAATTCAAAGACCTGGCCAAGAAGCGGGACAACCGCGCCGAGCTGACGCGGCGTCTCATGGTCGTCGTCGAGGAGATGATCGAGGAGGCCAATGCCGACTACCTTTCCGTGCACGGAGGGAACAATGGCGACGGCGACGGCGATGAGGACCAACCGCTGCCTCTCATCCGGCTGAAGGTGGAGTACACGGCACCGGAGGGGGGGAACTTTGACTGCGAGAATCCGCAACGGTTTTCCAACCGGTTCGCTGGAAAGGTGGCCAACGTCAACGACGTTGTCTATTTCCACCGCAAAAAGACGACAGCCGGTGGTACGTCAACCTCGGAGGAAGAGGGTATGGGAAGTCCCAATTTGCAGATACTAGATGCTGACCTCGTACAGGGCAAACGAAGCACCCCTTAGCCGCCCTGCCCGGCGAGCGGGACATGGACGTGGGTGCCGACTTTAACGCCATCAAGGTGGAGGCCCTCGTCGAGGAATACCTGGCCGCACAGTCGCTCAAGATTCTTCCCCAAGGCGAGTTTGGTGACGCGGTCAACCAGTTTGTGAACAAAGACGACAAGCACGCCATGGACACCTTTGTATCGGGGTCGTTGGCCAACCAGCTCAAGGATCTGCTCGCGCTTGGCGCCGAGGACGAGGAGCTCGACAGCGCCATCGAGCGGCTCCGAGACGAGCGCGAGCGCCAGTTCCAGGCCGGCCTCGTTAAGAACCAGCTCAAGCGCGTGTACAAACCCAAGCCCGACGACTGGGACTCGGACATGGAGGGACACTGGGAGAACTACCCCGGTGCCCTTGTGACAGAAGCGGCGGCAGCGCCTGCCGTTCCTGTGGGCACGTCGCACGCCCAGGCTCGCGCACGGGCAGGCACCGCACGACCAGGGCCCAGCAATGCGAACAACAGCATCGATGAGGACCTCATCATGGACGACTTTGACACTGTGCAGCCCGTTGCCAAACCGACTGCGGCTTCGAGGAGGACTACGACCAAAGCGGCTGCAGCGACATTTACAAGAAAGGCTGCGGCGCCGAAGCGTGCTGCGGCTGCCTCTAGAAAACGTGGCCCGTTCGAAGCCGATTCGGACTCTGACGAGGACGCTTTGATGGTTGAAGACGAAGACGACGAGGTGGACGATCCATTTGACGCGCCCGCACCACCCCCACCACCCACAACGCGCCGTGGCCGTCCAGCAGCAACAACAACAGCTGCAGCACGAGCCAAGGCGGCGCCAAAGCCCGCTGCGAAAACAGCCACGGGGCGGATGCGGCAGACCACGCTCCAGCTGTCCCAATCGCAGGCACCGTCCCAGAGGCCGCGGGCCGCCGGCGCCGCGACACGGGGGACCCAAAAGGCAGCCGAGCTCAGTGCAGACGAGATTTCCGACGACGACGATGATTTCGAGCCTGCACCCACGACAGCAAGGACCCGCAGGCGGTAGGTCTTCCCTTGTTTCGGTGGGCTTTCTTCTGTGTGCGCGTGCATGTAGAGTGTCGAAGAAGCGCAGACACCTCGTGGCAATGTTGCCGCAATGTTACTGGCGATTTCCTTATCTTATCGAGTGACCTACGGCGTGCACGTGACAGTGACTAAGTCGTCCGATATGGAGCCCTGCCGTAAGACACCTGGGGTAATGACCGTACTCCGTAGGCCACAGCTCAGAGCCTTTCGAGGATCGCTCCGCCAAAACCGCCACGGGAAAGCGCGCGGTGGCCACAGAGACGACATCCCGGAAAATCGACGCAATTCTCAACAACTGCGACGACGCCACCCATCGCCAACCGCGCCTTTCCAGCGGTTTTCCATCCAAGCACACGTCGCAAATGGTCGGCGCAGACGCGTGCATTTGAACAATGCCATTTGCGACGTAGAGCGCCTTTCCTTTTGTTTCTTTTCGCACTCTGTTTTCCGTTCTCTTTTCCGCCTCCTCCGTCGACCCCCCCAAGACAACGAACCGGGCTGTCGGCATCCGGAGCCGCACCCGCCCGGCCACTACCCTCTCGCTTCGGAGCCCGACCGCGACGCAGACGCGATGGGTGTTATCCGCAAGAAAACGGCCGTCCGGGGCGGCGAGGGCGGCGTCAAATATGTCTGCGATGTGTGCAGCGCCGACATCACCTCTACAGTGCGTAACCCTATATTGATTCACACTGTGTCCTCCGGTCTGCGCGCGCTTCCGTCGTTCTGTCGTTCTGACGGTCTAACCTTGCTGCCCCGTAGGTCCGCATACGATGCGCTCATCCCGCGTGCAACGAGTACGACCTGTGCGTGCTCTGCTTCGCCAACGGCTCGTCCAGCAATGCGCACCAACCGGCGACCCACCCGTACCGTGTGATCGAACAGAACTCGTTTCCCATTTTTGACCAGGAATGGGGCGCCGACGAGGAGCTGCTGCTGGTGGAGGGCACGGAGATCTATGGCCTGGGGTCCTGGGCCGACATTGCCGACCACATTGGTGGCTACCGCCACAAGGACGAAGTGCGCGACCACTACCTCAAGGTGTACGTGGAGTCGTCGCGGTTCCCGCTGCCGGAGCGCTGCAGTCCGCAGGACATGCAGCTGGCCAACGAGATCCCGCGCGAAGAGTTTCAGGCGCGCAAGAAGCGGCGCATCGAGGAGCGGCGCGAGGCGGCGAAGAACACGCCGGCGCTGCAGCCCAAGACCAAGCCGACGGCGTCGGTGCCGGCATGCCACGAGATCCAGGGCTACATGCCGGGCCGGCTCGAGTTCGAGACGGAGTACGCCAACGAGGCCGAGGAGGCCGTGCAGCTGATGCAGTTCGACCCGGGCGACGGCATCAACCCGCGGACGGGCGAGCTGGAGCCCGAGATGGACCTGAAGCTGACGGTGATGGAGATCTACAACTGCCGCCTGACGCAGCGGGTGGAGCGCAAAAAGGTCATTTTTGAGCACAACCTGCTGGACTATCGCGAGAACAACAAGCTCGACAAGAAGCGCACTAAGGAGGAGCGCGACCTGCTGAACAAGGCCAAGCCGTTTGCGCGCATGATGAACCACGACGACTTCCGGGACTTTTGCGACGGGCTGGTCCACGAGCTGTTCCTGCGCCAGGCCATTGCGCAGCTGCAGGAGTGGCGGAGCCACAAGATCGGCGACCTCGAGAGCGGCAACAAGTACGAGCAGGAGAAGGCGCAGCGCCTCCAAAAGGCCGTGCCGCTGGGATCGATGGACCGCGAGCGGCTGGCCACGGCGCAGCGGAATAAGAACCAGCCGCCGCCTGAGCCGCCGAGCGGCGCCGCCCTGCTGCTGGCGCCCGACCTGCCGATGAACGGGCCGCTGCCGAACGGGACAGCGGCCGTCGCGGACCTGACGAACGGGGACGGGCCCCCACCCGCCGGCGGCAAGCCCGCGAACGGGGCGACCAACGGCAACGTTGTCGTCGCGAACGGTGTCCATGGCGCAGCAGCAGCCAATGGCATCCATGGCATCAACGGCGTCAACGGCGTCAACGGCACCAGTGGTGTCAACGGAACGACGAACGGCGTCGTCAAGAAGGAGAAGCAGCCGACGCTGCCCATCCCGGGCATCCATTCCCTGTCGCTGACGCAGGACACGACGGCGGACCTGCAGCTGCTGACGCCGGAGGAGATCGAGCTGTGCCAGATTGTGCGGCTGCAGCCCAAGCCGTACCTGATGATCAAGGAGCAGATTCTCAAGGAGGCCATACGCGGCAACGGCACGCTGCGCAAGAAGCAGGCCAAGGAGATCTGCCGGCTGGACTCGCAGAAGGGGGCACGCATCTTTGATTTCTTTGTCAACGCCGGCTGGGTCGGCAAAGCTTAGCTCTTGCCCGTCCCCCCCCCCCCCCCCCCCTTACCCCGCCCCCGGGGGATGGGGGAAGACGGGGAGTTGTTTTGCTTTGGGGTGGAGGGTGGGTTACGGCGGTGTTCGTGACGGTGTTCATGACGGTGTTCTCTCGCAAAGCATGCGCTTTCCTCTTTCGACGTCTTTGCATTCTCTGTTCATATTGTGCTGTTGTCGTGTTTTACGTCGCGCTTGGGAAAAGATTTTTTTCCCCTTTTCTTTGTCTTTTTCATCGTTTCTTTTACTTTTTTCTGCCCCAAATGTCATATAAGGGAAACGGAGGGGAGACGGGAGTAACTCGGCCGGTGTTTTGTTTTGCTTTGTTATTTTCCCCCTTTACATTTTCTTTTTGTGTACACGTTTTGCGGTTCGTTTCACCCTTTCACTGTACGCTTCTCGCATTGGATATGACTTGGCACCGGATGGCGGCAGTGCATAGGAACTACAAAGATGATGGTTTTCGTGTGACTCGTCCTCGACCAGCCCCGTCGATGCTCGGTGACAGAATGTAGGCCCCATGCTGCATGCGTGATCTTGCCGTGCGGTTCCGCAGCGACATTGTAGGCCGTCGTTTGTTGTATACGAGTCTCACTTGACGCGCACAGGCGAACCCGAGGGCATCTCGCATTCGGACCTGTCGAGGCGTTGCAAACCAGGCCGACATGACAAATCGCGACGTCACGCCCGGGGTCTGCTCGGTATTTGCGTTAGTTGCGTTCTCGCGAGGCCGACGAAACGAGCATGCATGACGTGAAGACAGGTATATCCGTGTTCTGTCGTTGCGACACGCGTGGAACAGAGATGTGAATATGATCAAACATTGTATTTATCCAAGGTCCTGTCTCCTCGCGCAATTGCGAGGCTGCCATCCACCATCCACACGCTTTGCATCGTCCAGCCTCGCCTCTTGACTTTGCACGCCTGATACACCACCACCGCTGCCATGACCACCTCCAGCGATCTCGAAGTCGCCCAGCACGGCTGGACCGCCATTGCGCGGGACCCGAAAGTCGTGCTGTCCGGTCCACACGGCTATGTGCACGAGCCCACGCCTCTGCTCGTGGAAGACATGGCCTTTCCCTCAGACGACAAACTTGTTGCCCAGGTCCAGGCCTATGCCAAGGACAAGCTGGCACCCCAGACCTACAACCACTCCATGCGCGTCTACTACTTTGGTGCGTTGTAAAGGGACTGCCCCCCCCTTCCAAAATACATCAATTGTTTTCAGGGCTTCGTTTCTTGTCTCTCGTCCCCGTTTCTACACGGCGGTCTCTTCGGCTGTTGTAGAGACGGGACAACGCCGACTCCCGTCACTGACCCGTTGTCCCGTTGTGCCATCCAGCCTCCGCCATTCTCGAGCAGCAGTTCCCGGCCCAGGCGGCCGCCCTGTCGCGCGCCACGCTCGCGCTCGCGGCCCTGCTCCACGACATCGGCACCACGCACGACCACCTGCGGGCCACGCGCCTGTCGTTTGAGTTCTACGGCGGCCTGCTCGCCCTCGACCTCGTCGGCAAGACCCTGGAGCCGCACGCACCGCAGGCGCAGGCCGAGGCCGTCGCCGAGGCCATCATCCGCCACCAGGACCTCGGCGACACGGGCACCATCACGTTTCTCGGCCAGCTGCTGCAGCTGGCCACCATCTACGACAACATGGGCGGTAACCCGGGCATCGTGCACGCCGCCACCAAGGTGGACGTCAACCGGCAGTTCCCGCGCAACGGCTGGAGCGGGTGTTTTGCCAAGACGATCCGCGAGGAGAACGGGCTGAAGCCGTGGGCGCACACGACGTCGCTGGGCGAGGAGGCGTTTCCGGACGGGGTCCTGAACAACAAGCTGATGGCGGAGTTTGACTAGGAGGAGGGGGTACTCTTTCTATGTGTGTGGCTGTGTGCTCTGTATCTTGCCGCTCTCCATTTGTAGTTCCTGTAAGCATAAAAGATGTAAAAATGGGATGTTAGCCCGCCGGCAGGCGTCGGAATTGTGACGATAGCTGCACAACCACAGAGTAATGAGCTCAGTCGGTCTTTCCCTACGGGGGACAAGTACACCGGGTAGCGCCTTCCGTCCTTCTGGAAGCTTCCAATGATTGACAATGGCAAGGTGGGGGCCCAAAGCCTGCTGGCTCCGGCCCCCTACTGCGCCCAAGGCTGAGCCCCTCCATGCCCCCAGGCGCTGTTTCGCCGCAAAGGCAAGTGGGCCTTTTGTGTCTGTCGTCCGCTGGCCACAGGGGTCTGCTCCGTTCTTCGGGAAAGTGCGTTCAACGGGCTGTCTAAGATGCCATTCTCCCCCACCTTCCTGACCTCGATCCTTGGCCCCGGAGCTTCCTTCCCTCTCTTTGCCGTTTCACGTTGCCTGCCGCATCTCACGATCCCTTCTCTTCTCCTGTCCATACTTTCTTTCTTTTGGTTCCTTCATCGTCGTCGGACACATCCGTGATCTGGGCCATTGCTCCAGCGAGTTCTCTCTCAGTCGCCATCGTACCCGAGACGCCCACGTGTCTACTGGGTGCGCCTCGTGCTCTCTCTGTCTCTCGCTGCCGAGACGGCTTCGTCTGCCCTTCTTTTCTGCCTCACGCCTGCAGCGATTTCGCTTCGGCCTGCCGTCTCGTCGGCTGCGCGCGACGCTTCTGTGCGACAGGAACGTGCAGACTATTGTCTGGGAGCGTTGCGGATCAACCCAATGACGACACTCTCTTGCATGACCGCCCACGGCTATGGTTACTAGACGATACAGATAGCAACCCACCACGTCGCGTTTTGCATTTGCTCCCTGCTCCAGGCTGTCTTTCTTCATAGCTTTAGGGACAACGTGTTCCCATTTCTACCCTTCACATCCGCCGCGTCCTCGAGTCGTCGCTGAACCTCACAGCACGCACCGGCACCATGGCAAGCACGGCCCTCGCCTTCAAGGAGCAGGGCAACCGCCGCTTTCAGCAGGGCGACTATGTGGCCGCAGAGGGCTTGTACTCTGAAGCGTGAGCCTCTGATTTCCTTCTTTCCGACGACTCGCTCTGCTGCGTCGTCTGGCCTCTGCTAACTCGCCGCCTTCCGCCGTCTCCAGCATCATTGCCGACCCCAAAAACCCAGCAATCTACACAAACCGGGCGCTCGTGCGCCTCAAGCTCGACATGTGGGATAGTGTCGTCGACGACTGCAAGGCGTGTCTCGACCTAGCACCCGACAACATGAAGGCGCTCTACTACCTCTCGCAGGCCGAGCTTAACTTGCACGACTATGAGGGGGCCGTCGCCCACTGCAAGCGTGCCCAGGAGCTGTGCGTCCTGACCGAGGACAAGTCCATCGTCAACATCACGAACCATCTTCTCACCTGCAAAAGGGACCGTTGGGAGGACAAGGAGCGGCGGCGCATCCGCGAGACGGGGCCGCTGGAAGCCGAAGTCCTGGCCCTCCTGGAGCGGGAGCGGGACGCAGAGCTCGACCGCATCGACAACGAGACGGATCGGACCGAGATCGCGGCCGAGTGGGACGCAAAACTCGCCTTGCAGCGGAGAGTGTATGAGGATGCCCGGACGAACGCCGAGAAACGGCGAAACGTTCCCGACTGGGCCATCGACGATATTACCTTTAGCATCATGGTCGATCCAGTCATGGTAAGGCGTTGTCTCCTTTCTTTCCCTTCCATCCTCTGGGACCTTGCTGACCGTGCAGACAATAACCGGCAAGTCGTACGAGCGGGCGGCCATCCTCGAGCATCTGCGTCGCAGCTCCACCGACCCGTTGACGCGCGAGCCTCTGACAAAGGCGGATCTGAGACCGAACCGTGGCCTCAAAGAAGCCTGCGAAGAGTTTATTGACGAGAACGGATGGGCTGTCGACTGGTAGCTGGCCGGCTCGGGGTTTCAGTTGTGTCGCCTTTGTTTTTTTCTTCTCCTCTCCTTTTTTTTCGTTCATCTTCCAACCTTCGTCCTCTCCACTTCAATTAGCCTTTATTTCCTTTTATTTCCTCCCTTTCTCTTTCACTTCTACGAGATATATTTGACCAAGGTGTATGACAACGTGTCAGCGTTTTGGATTTATGAAGCCGGCATTCTGCATATCATGGCGTTTCCGAGGGGCTTGGGAAAGCAGAGTGGCACAGACGCCGGCTCTCTGCATAGCCACTACAGCAATTGCTTCGTCTTTTATTTCGTCTGTGATGGTTTTCTTTTTATTAGCGATGAGCTCGTCTGTGGCTTGTATTTGGATCCTTTGACCAACAGTTTCTCAAGACGTTGCCCTTTGAATATTCAACCTAAAACAGGCCTCGATGGTCCAAACGATATTTCCAGTGAGAGCAGAAAGAAACCGACGTTAAGGAATTCTCTCGAAAAGAAACATCATGAAAATACGCAATAGTACTGGAGTACATTATGCCCTTCCTCTCCGATCCCGCCCTCTCGTTTTATCCCAGAAGCCGACCAGTCCCGCTGCTCCCCTTTTCCCAGCCTTGTTTCACATAGGGGTGTCGGCCGCCAGAACAGTCTGCGGCTGCGACCTCCGGACAAACATCTTGCGCATGCGGCCCATCATGCTCGGCCGGCGGTGCACCTGCGGAGGAACGGCGGGCCCGGCTGGCGCATCCAGGATGGCGGTTTGTGCATTCTGTTGTTGTTGCGAGCGTCCTTCGTCCGCACGCTGCGCGCCGTCGACGACTGACTGCTTGAACATGGCCGCACTCTCGGGCCGCTGCGCCTCGACGTCGATGTCAGGGACGGCCGGGATCTCGATGCTAGCAGAGGCAGAGGCCACAGCAGCCACGCCCTCGCCGCCAGGACTCCCGACAGACATGCTAAGCATGTGCCCCTTTGGTGAGAGTGCTCCTTGTGCGGTTGGCAATGACAAGCCCACTGCTGGTTGCTGGTGCTGCTGGTGCTGCTGGTAGATATTGCTATTCTTCTTTGGCTCTTTCGCAGACCCGGTGCTACCACCGCCAGCCACTCGGTGCCGACACGCTTTGCCGGCCCTACTGGTCCCGCTAGCATCTTGGCCCATCTCCCGCAGCGCCTCGCGCACGAGGTTCTCAAACGCCTGCTCGACGTTCCGGCCCGTCCTGGCACTCGTCTCCAGGAAGGGGACAGGCAGATGCAGAGCCTGGGCTAGGGCCGCACCCTCAGCCGCGGACACCTCGCGGCGAGGCTGCTTCGGGCCTGCTGGGGGCAGCCGTGGAGACGGCCTCTGATGGGCGGAGGATGCGGCCGACGGCGGTTCTCTGACTGTCGTCGCTGCTACCGCTGCCGCTGCTACTGTTGCTGCCGTTGCTTGTGCGTCCTCTACGGGATCGACTGCTGCCAGGACAGCACCGTTGCGATCGACGCCTTCTCCCGAGGGGTCACAGGAGCCGTCCTCTTGTTTGCCAGCCCTGGACCCCGCGAGCGTCTCTTCACCGCCGGAGCCCATCGTCGAGAGTTCCTTTGGACCCAGACGACTAATCTGGAGCCACTTTTGGATGTCCTGTTCCTTGCTCGCTTCTTCCATATGGAGCTGCTGGGCGGCGGCCGATGGCGAGGGCAGTAGAGGAGCTCCAACGGGGAACGGTGTCGTCGGTGTCGGAGGGCCGTCTGCTCCTCTGTCTTTCTTTGTGGACGTCTGCGAAGGAGCAGTCCCGTTGGCTGCTCGCTGCTGCTGCTTCTGCTTCTGCTTTTGCTTCTTCTTCTCTTCAAGGTCTGCCATGAGCTCTTCGTACATGATGCTCTCGTGGAACAAGGGGTGCATCAGACTACTCTCGATATCATCGGTGTCGGCGTCGCCGTCACGGCTGGTCACAGTCCTTGTGGTATTTCGCGGCGTCTGTGTTGGCAACGACGACGAAATCGACGGCAACGACGGCCCACCGTCGGTGCACGCGCCTGCCGCCGCCTCATGGCCGTCGTCGCAGTCGCTCTTGTTTCCGACGAGCCCGACCACGATGCCGCCCGATCCCGTCGTGCCCGTCTCGCTGCCGCCGCCGCCAAACCAGCCGCTGGTCCGACTGCGGGTGGTGCCCGCATGCGGCGCAGCCTTGCGGTGGTGGTGGTGGTGATGGTTCTTGCGCGTGCATGCGGGGATCTCGGCGTGGAGCGCGGCCACGGCGTCAAAGGACGACCGGCGCGCGACGTCGTATGTGAGCAGGACGGCATCGTAGTCGGCCGTGGCGTGCACCTGGCTGCGCACCTTGGGGCTCTGCAGGCCCGGGTAGTTGATGACCTCGACGAGGTAGGTGTTGCTGTCGCGGGCGCACTCGCTGCACGTCTCGGAGCCGGCGAACGTGCGGGCGTCGAGCGACGCGGCGTCGGCGCCGCCCCCGCCAGCGTGCGCGCTGTGGGCGGAAGCGGCCCCGGGATCCGGCATGCTGCCAGCGGTCGTAGTGCGGGTCGCCGTCGTCTCGGCCTCCGCCGCATCGGGGCGAGAACTCCGGGAAGAGGTCACCGCGGAGGACGCAGAAGAGGAGTCGGTTCGCAGTCGCTCAACAGAAGAGCCACCGTTGTTGCTACCGATGTCGCCTGATAGGGCCCTGGTAGCCATGGCTGGCTCGTCGTCGCCGGCGGTGTGGACCGGCGGCAGGGTGAAGAAGCGGCGGCTGTTGAGCGTCAGGGCGGGATTGTATGGCGGCGGATAGGTCATCGTCGTGAACTAAGAGACAAGAGGAGGCGAGGTCCGTCAGCAAAGTGCTCCGATGGAAGTACATGCTCCGCACCCACCAGATGGATCCTTACCCTCGACTCGAGACAGTTCTTGCCGACGCCGGCGGACCCCAGCATCAGGACGCGGATGGTGGGGTTGGGCGTGTATTTCCCCATGGTGCGAGTCTCCTCTCCCCTGCGCTGTCCAGTGATATGCGCAGCTCCTACTCAATGATTCTGTGGCAAAGGTGTATGGGAGGAGGATCAGTGACAGAAGGGGGGAGTGCGTGCTCAAGTTCCAAGTAGAAGACCGGAGCATGTAGAGCCAAGAAACTCAAGAGGCAGATGATCCGCAAACAGGACCACAAACAGGACGAGGCGAGAAAGTGTGCGATAATGGAGGGGCCGTAGCGCAGGTGAGGACAAAGTGAGAGAGATCTGAACGAGGGCACGAAGAGAACACGAGAAAGCCGCAGGAGGAGTGTGGGACGAAGGCGGGACACGGCGCCCTTCTTACACCCAGACAGAACAGCAGAAGGGACACGATCGCACGAGGCATAAGCAGAGGCACGATCACATATGCCGGTCGAGGATCAGCAAAGGGGGGGAAAGGCACAAAGCCAGGGGGGGGAGCATCGGATACGGGACAAGGGGCCACAAAGATGCGTTCCAGAACCATGATCGCCTCCGCCACCCTCCCTTTCACGCTTTCTCTGACCCCCCTCCCTCGCCGACGCCTAATGAAAACGACCTGCTTTCTTCACGGTTTTTTATACAATAGGCAATCGTTGTTGGGAGCAGCAGCGGACAGGGGAGGTGAAGGGAGAGCGTGGGCAACAGGCGCGAGTGCTTCAACCTGCCGCCGCCGGGGAAGGCAGAACGTGGTTTAGAAAGGTCCTTCGGCCGTGAGGAGGAGGGGGAGGGGGGGGGGACGGAGGCGGTGTAATTAAAGAACGACGTCCTCTCTGCTTTCAGATTCATGGGGCCTAGTCTCTCTCGTAATGGCCCTCGTTGTGCTATGCGTGTGTGTGCGTGTGTGTAGAGGATGGAGGGGGGCCCACGGTCTTGCTTTCTTCTACTTCTGCTTCCACGTCCGCCTTTCACTTCCGCTTGGCTTGGCTTCAGTCTGTGTCAAGGGTGTGGCATACGGTGAATGAGAAAGGGACGCGCGACTCGTCCGTCCTGCGAAAGGCTTGTGTGCCAGGCTTGTGTGCCAAAGGACGGGTTTCTTCCCTCGTCTTCTGCCCCTTCCTTCCTGCATCACGCGGCGCGTCGACTCGGTGCCAAAGGCGGGACGATGCCCCCTCGGCGCTTCCTCAGCCCTCTCGCCAGTGCCGGCATGAACGGAACGCTGCCGATCGCTGTCGGACGGGCTAAAGAGCGGGCCGCCAGGGAAGTTCAGAGAATAACAATCAAAAGCCGACACAGGTAGACGAGGTCGAGACGCCGGGTGCGCCATCCATACCGCCTCGCATGGATAGACGTGGAAATGGGCACGGGCTCGGCTAAATGGGAGAGGAGTGGCGACACCATTGAGAGAGGACAAGGGAAGGACGAGGCAGCGGGGCAGCGAGGACGTGGGCGACCCGGCGTACAGGGCGATGGCAATGCAGAAGGCGTGCCCAATGTGTGATTGACGGCTCATCTACTCCTCTGCTCCTTCGCCAGACCTCTCCTGCACGACCAACGCGCCTCCCCTCCGCCGAAGAGTGAACTGGCCAGGCGTAAAAGACGTCATGTCCTGTGTCGTGCCTTTGCATGCCGCACTCTGAGCCGAGGGTCTTGTCGTCGTCGAGGGTTGTTTTGTTGCTGTTGTAAGGGGGGTAGTTTATGGTCTGGCCACGAAACCTGGGGTTAATATAACGGAGAAGCAGAGGAGCCCTGTGCAATATGAGGTGGAAATTTGGGGCTACGGATGGTAGCAGAGATCGAACTGAAGAGTCCGGGGGCCAGAAGATTGGTCAAACAAAAAGCATCTTTTCATGAGGGTTGAACTGTAGTACCTGACCCGGGTCTTCGAAGAGTCGAATCCCACCCTGAAAGAGCGCCGGCAACGGGCAAACCAAGTGTGTATGTACGTTTCCTCCAGCGAGGTTATCTCGAAAATAAATACAGACAAATACAGACAAATACAGACAAATGTACAGAAGAAGGGAGGCAAGGCAACGCCGGTGGCAGAAATGACTTTGCAGTCGGTAACTGAAGAGAGAGAGATAGAGAGGCCGGAACAAAAAAGTCTACACCGTGCATTGCGGAGAGAAAAGAAACAGACAGAGCCGAGCCAAGAAAGAAAATTCCGTAATGTTTTGCACAAGAAGATGGTCCCGAGGTCGTGAGAGAACAACAAAAAGAATGGATCCCGTTTCATGATGCTCTCGAAAATCTTGAGCTCGACAGATTTCGTTAACGCGCTATGCATCCCGATGAACCAAAAAAAATATACAAAGGGCGAAGCAGAGAAATGCACGCAAACACACGTGAACCGAAGAAGACAATCCGCTAGGCGCTATTCGCTAGAGAGAAAGGGGGTCGAGGGACGCGGATGGGCAGGAGCAAAAGACGGGAGAGAAGAAACTCTGGGCTAGATAAACGCGCCGGCGTTGCCGCCGCCCCGGGGCGGGCTATACCGGAGACCACCGGCTGCCGGCGGCGGCGGCGTCGTCTCGTTCTGTCTCGGTGGTTGCTGCTGCTGCTGCTGCTGCTGCTGCTGTTGATGTTGTTGTTGTTGTTGTTGTTGTCGGCCCTGGTTGTTGCCGCTGCTCGCGCCGCCACTGCTGCTGCTGTAGCCATGCTGGCCGTAGCTGTAGTCGTACTGCGCCTCCTCGTCTGTCTTTTCGGTGCTGCCCCGTCTTCTTGGCGGCGATGAACCTGCCATGCCCGCGCCGTACGGCCCGCTGCCGACGCCGCCACGCACCGCATCCACGGGCCCCCGCTGTCTGCCGTCCTCATAGTAGGGCGGATTGGTTCTGTTTACGTCGTCGCCATACGTGTCGTCCTCGCCTTCTATCTCATGGTAGGTGGGTGGCCGAGGCGCCACCGCCGGCGCGCCCATCACCCGGGAGTCGCCCTTGACCAGCCCCAGCCGCTCTTCCTCCGTCGCGCCCTTGACTTGCGGTGTCGAGTAGCCGCGCGCCCTTGAGATGGGCCGGCTGCGGAAAGAGGCGCCCGCTGTGGGGCCGGTGGAATACTCGTGTTCGTCATCTTCGGCGAGGGTCTCGCCGGCGTCCACAATATTGCCGCTGTCGTGCTGCTGGTGACGCCGGAACACGTTCTGGAAGGAGAACTGGCGCTTGGCTAGGTGCGGCGGCGGGTCGGGCGGCGCCAGGCTGCTGGCAGCGTCGCTTTCTGCATAGTGGACGCCGGCGCCGAGGTACTCAGTCTTGCCGGAGGGCAGGCCGTAGCGGCCGCCGCTGCCGCTGCTCCCGCCAGCACCTGAATCGTAGTAAGGCCCGAGGTCGTCTCCGCCGGCGCGCTGCTGCACCGGCAATGTAATCTCGGTGAGCTGGACCGGGTGCATGGGGCTCTGGATCTTGCTGCCGTACTGCTGTTGTTGCTGGTGCTGTAGGTCCTCGTCCAGTTCTGCGTTGTGGCTCGGTAGGAGGATGCTGTGGCCACGGGTGCGGCCGCGGCCACGGCCACGGATTGTGCCGGCAATGCTTGACAGCATGCCGGGTGTCGTCGGGCGGTCAAGGGCGGCGAGCTCTTCGTCGGTCGGCATATGCGACCAACCGAGGGGCGGGTGCGGGGTCGGGGCGGGCGAGAAGTTGCCTACGCTGCCGGCAGCGCCAGTGGCGGGCGTGAAGGGCCGCGAGCGCTGGCTGCCAATGGTGGTGCGGCGGCGGCGGATGCCGTCCCACTCGTACTGCGGCGGATTGTTGGCAGCGCTGCCGTCCTCGCTGACGATGTCGAGGCGCTCGCGCATCTTTTCTTCGTGGAGGCGCTTGAGTTCGGCGACCTCCATGTTTTGGCGCGCGGTCGAGAAGCGGCGCACTAGGGCGGCGGCGCCGCGAATGGCGTCGGCCTTGGGCTCGGACTCGGGCTGCTCTTGCTCGGCAATGGTTTGGATCTGGTTGAGGTCACCAGAAAAGACGGCGGCGTCGGGCACGTCCTTGGCCGATTTGGACAGCTGCAACAGGACGACGCCGGAGCAGATGACCAAGAATCCGTTGACGACGGTGACAATGGAGGTCACGGTGCCTTTGAAGCCCTGGAAGAGCACGGCCGATGTGATGATGGTGGTGCTGGTGAAGTAGACGTAGTAGGTTGGCGTGACCATGGCGGCGTTGAACAGGTTGAGTGCTTTCTACGGGGCGTTAGATGAGAGAGAGGGAGAGAGGGAGAGAGGGGGAGAGAGAAAGGAATGGGTCACATACGTTGAGGAAGATAATCTCGGTTACCAGGGTGCAAATCACAAAGACCAATAGCACATATATGAACCATTGGTTGAACTGCGCCTTGCCGCCGGCCTGGGCGACGATGGCAGCGCCCAGGCCCTGCGTGGCCACAACGCTGAGGCCGCCGACCCAGCTGCAGATGGACAGATAGACCAGCATGTTCTTCTTGCCCCAGCGCGGACCGGCCCAGAAGGCGGTGGCGGCGGAGCCGACGAGGATGACGCCGGCGAAGGACAGGAAGCCGGGCGTGATCACGAAGTGCTTCATCTCCTGAATGTCGGCAACGGACGATTCCTGTGGGGCATTCATGACGATAACAACGGAGCCGACGATGCACAGGAAGCAGGCGACCATGCCGACCAAACTTAGGCGCTCCTTCAGGACAATGGCAGACAGGATGGTGGTGATGACGACGGACAGGGCGCCGAGCGGCGTGACGAGGATGGCGTCGGTGAAGGCATAGGCGACAAAGTTGCAGATCTCGCCGATGATCATGAGCGTCATGCCGGACCACCAGTAGACGTTCTTGAGGTAGCCATAGCCCTCGCCGGCGACCTCGTTGTACTTTTCGTTGGCCTTGAGCAGGCCGAGCTTCTTGAGCACGAAGGAGGTGCCGATGAAAGCGCCCGAGCTGACGGCGAGCGCAATGCCAATGACCTTGAAGGAGGCCGGGCGGTCAGATGCAGAGCTGGAGGAGGTCGAGGTGGTCGTGGCATTGGAGGCAGAGGTTGTCGCATTGCGGGCGTAGAGCTCATTGGCCGTGGCGAGGACCTGCGCGGCGACGTCCATTGTGGCTGGCGGTGGCGCCGGAGGCAGAGCAGGCGGACTGGGGGGCAGAGGAGAAAGGTGGTGGGAGGGAGCCTCAGCAAACGACGACGAGGTCGCCGATGCGAGGGCGGGCGCGAGGGAGCGGTCGCAGGGAGGTCGGGATGCGCCGATGAAGTGTGTGCATGGGACGCGGGTGTGGTGTTCGGCAGCGCGCGCGGGAGGCGAGGCTAGGAGTTGTTGCGTGGTCTCGGCGATCCGGTGTCCGTCATGGAGTTGAACGCGGTCGGAGGTTGGCGGTCGGCGGCCGGAGGTGGTGAGAGAGGTGGAGGCGCGAAAAGGGGGGAGAGAGGATGGCCTGGACGATGCAGAGGCGGATGGTAGGGATGGATCGCGAACAATGCGAAAGACGAATCGAAGGCGGCCAGAAGACGGAAGACAGAAAACAGGACACAACAGATTGAAGACTGAAGACTGAAGACTGAAGACTGAAGAAACGACGGCAGGGGGGAGGAGAAGACCAAAACAAAACGGACAAGAGTCGAAAAGACACTGGAGTCGGCGTTTGGGGCTCGGGCGTTTTCTGGTGTGCGGCTGTCGCTGGGGCAAAGAAAAGGCGAGGGTGAATGTGGATGTGGACGTGACAGGGGTAGGGCGATAGTAGTAGCAGCTGGTAATAATAGGAGGGCTGTTGAAGACGTTGAACGACCAGCGAGCAAGGACGCCCAGTGGTCGAGGCCGGCGGGCTTCCTGCGAGACGAAGCAGAGACGAAGGCCCAGCTGCCTGCCGCCTGCTGTTGTTTCGGTTTTGTTTTGGTGGTCTGGTTGAGGCCTTTGATGATGTGTCTAGGCGCTTGTTGAGTCGAGGGGGGGGGGGGGGGGGGATGGACGTGGAGGAGGTGATGGGAGCGAAGGCGGAGGGGGGGTTGAGACTTGAGAGGCGACGACGAGCAGCTGTACGTCGAACACTGGAGCTGTGATGGAACGTGGGAGGTTGCGTGGGCGTCGTAGGAGGATGGAGAGGGGGGCGGGGAGGGTGGGAGGGAGGCGGTTCGAGTGGACGAAGGAGGTCGAGATCTGAGACAGAAGCTGTGGGAGGTGGAAGGAGACGTTTAGGTCTTTACGGAGTACGTTTGGGGATCGGCGCGAGGGGGTGGGGGTAGTGTGGAAGGGGTGTGGAAGGGGTGTGGAAGGGGAGAGGGAGGGAAAGAGGCAGCGGGGATGGAGGACAAAACGGGAAGGAGAGGACGACAACAAAGGCAAGAGGCAGAACACGAGACGGAAGGAGAGACCAAGGCAGAACGTGAGCCAGAAAACATTCAAAGAAGACTCCGAAAACCAAAAATCAAAGAGAAATGGGATCCCCGCGCGGAAAATACTGCACGCACAGAACGGACGCAGACGCCGCGACAGACATCGCCGCCGGTGCGTGGCTGAGCAGTAGCGGGATGCAGCCAGAAACACCTGCATGTGCTGGGCCTCGCTGGTGGTGGCAGCATTCCGCGAGGTGGATGACGGGCGGCGGGCGGCCTTCAGCCCCGTACGGCAGGAGGCTGCCCAAAACGGGGCCATAAACAGTGGGGCACGTTCTGGACAGCGCTCTGGGGCGCTGGTGTTACGCAGTCCTGTCTCGTTCTGTCGCCGGGCCAGTCCCGTTTGGGCATGGCGGCAAGGGATAAAAGGGGGGCCAGCGCGCAGCGCGCGGCGTGTGGTTGGTCGAGACGAAGAAGGGGCCGCTGTGTTGGATAGCACTGTGTGTGCACTGTGTACACTGTGAACATACGGTCCTTCATAAAGCAGGACGGGGGCGACGAGGACGCCGAGGCAGTGCACAAAAAGGATGCGTGCGAGCGCCAGGCCGGGACTGCTTCGTATTCGCTCTCGGACGGTCGTCCACCGTTTTGCCTTGCGCGAGGGCGTGCGGCGCACATCGAACTAGCAAAGCCAGTCCTGGGCCACCAGCTGACGGCGGCTGTCTGCCAGTTCCTGTTTGCCTCGTCTGATGTAGAACCAAATTAAAGAAAACAAAGTTGATTGATTTCGACAAAAACCTGGCTTAGTGGCAGGTGCCTGCGAAAGGTAATTTAGTTAAAATACACAACCTCGGATGTTATATAACCGATATCCGACATTTTTTTTTTTTTTTAAAAATATTTTTTTTTTTTTTATTTTAGGCCTTAATACCGACTTATTTTCGTAGTTTAATTTTGTAAATAGTTGTAGTTTTTATTATTTTAATCGTGTTCCGTATTTATAGTAATCGTTTATAATAATTCGATAATCTTTATATTATTATTATAAAGTTAATAAAATTTTAATTAAATTTTTTAAAACGGAGTTATAATATATTTAGTTAAAATACGTTTATAAACGTTAACGTTTAAAATAGTTTTAAATAAAGTGTTAATAATAACTTTTAGTGTTATTAAAACGATAGTAGTAAAAAGGGATAGTTTTTTACGTTTAATAAAAAGGTTAGTATTATTAAAAATAATTAAAAAGTTTTTAAAAATAGTTAATAAAAAAGGATATAAATAATATTTAAAACTAGTACTTATATATAGTTATTTAGTTTTATTTTTATAAACGTTAAAAGTTAAAAGGATTTTAATTATAATTATTTTATAATATATTAAAATAAACGTTTTTTAATTTAAATTTATTATTTTATTTATAATTATATTTTAAATAAATTTTTTAAAACGTTAATTAAAATTAAATTAAGTAAATAATTTAAATTTTAAAGATTTTTAATTAATAATAGTTTTAACTTTAAAAAAAAACGACTTATATTTATATTTAATATATTAAAATTTAATTTAAAAACGTTAAAAATATTAAGTAGTAAAAAAGTAAAAATTATAATTAAAACTTAACTTTAAAACTTTTATTATAATAAAAAAAAAAAAAATATAAACGAAGGACGATAATAAATGTATTTTAAATATAAACAAAATTTCGTTTTATAAAATTTATACCGTTTAATAAGTATACTTTATACCGTTTAATAAGTATATTATTTATTAAAGTAAACGGGTGTATATAATTATAAGAATTTACGTAAAAAAAGTTTAGTAATAAAAACTATATAATACTTTTATAAAACCGTTAATATAATTTTTAATAAATAAAACGTAAGTAATTATAACCGAACCGTTAATAAACGTTTTATAAAGTTAATAATTATTTATATTAATATATTTAAACTTAATATTAAATATAAGTTTATTAAATATAAAAATTTTAATAATAACTTCGTTATTATAAAAAATATAAATCGTAAAAAAAATATTTATTTAAAAATTATATAATATTTAATAAACGTAAAGGCTTTTTTTTACTTTTTATATAACTATAAATAACTTAACTTTTATAATAAATATAATAATAATGTTTTATTTATTTACTCGTTAAGTAACTATTACGTTATTTAACTTAATAATAAATTTTTAAAAGCTTTTTTTATTTATTACGTTATTTACGTAATTAATATTAATAAAAATTTATAACTTTTTAATATAATCGTTTAATAGGTTAAAGACGAGATGTTACGTATTACGTAAATATACGAATAAGTTTAAAAAAAAATTTATATATTAAAAAAAAGGGTTTAAAATAAACATTATAAATTTAAATATTACGAAAACGATATTAGGTTAAATAGTTAAAGAATATTAAAAATATTCGTTAATATATTTTTAATATATTTAAATCTTTTTAAACGTAGTTTAATATTAATTTTTTATTAACTAAAACTCGGTTAATAATAGGGTAATAAATAGTTTTTAATTTAAAATAATAATAATAATCTTTTAAATATAAATTATTTAAAAAATAGTAGTTTTAAAAGGATTTTTATAAATTTTAAACTGTAAATATTAATAAATAAAGTTCTTTTTAAAAATATTAAAATAAATATAAAGTACGTTAATAATACGTATAGTTTTATTTTTTTTATTAATTAAAAAAGTAAAGTTAAAGTTATTTACGTATACGACGAAAATAATACCGGGTTTAATAAATACGTAGTAATTATAAATAGATTTAATAAACTAAATGTTTAAACTTTAAAGTATTAATATAAACTCGTTCACTTAAAAGTAGTTAAAAATAAAAAAGTTATAAATAGTACGTTAAACTTTAAAAATATTATTTATATAATAACCGGGTAGTTAACGTATAAAAAACGGTTTAAAGAGCCGCGTGTTTATATATATATTTATTACGTTAAATTATAAAATTTATATATTAAACTATTAAGTAATTATAAAAAAGACGTATAAACTCTTTATTATAAGTATTATAATATACGTTTTAAAGTTAACATTTTAGTACTAGTTTTTTTATATAACGATTTTAACTTTACACTTATTAAAAGATTTATACTCGTTAAGTTTATAAGTAAAAACCTACTTATAATCGATAATTTATTTCTTAATAGTTACTAAAGTAAGAACCGTTTACTAAAAGTTAGTAGTATCGTACGTTACGAAATAATTATTTATTATAACTTTTTAATACTTAACTATTTAACCGTTAAGTACTTTTATTATAATATAAAACGTAAATAGTAGGTTATTTTAGTAAAGTTCTTTATAATATTTAACGGTTTAAAATTCTTTCTTTATTAAACCTTTCCGCGTTATATAGTCGCGTTTTAAAATACGTTTTATTAACGAAAGGACTAAAATAACTAAAAAAGTATATTATTAAAAGGAGAAAGGCTCGGGTTTATTAAAATAAGTAGTATTATAAAGTAATAAAAAGGATAAATAATACGTTTTAAATACGTTTATAAGTTACTCGATCTTTTTAATCTTATTTTAATAGTTAAGTGTAGTATTACGTGTTTTATTTAAAAGTTATATAAAAAACGATTAGTAATAGTTATAAAACAGTGTTAAAAAGAAATAAAAAAACTTATCTTTTACGTAAACCTCGTTATTATTAAGTTATTAAAACGTAATAATTTTATTAAATACGATATTACAGTAAAAAAAGACTTTTTTTAAAAACAAGTCTTAAACGCGGTAAATATTAATAAAGTTATATCTAACTAAATAACCGATCTAAACGTAGGGTACGAAGTAATAGAGTTTATTTTATTTATAATACACGTCGACGGTAAAAACGTATAACTTATAACTAATAACCTTAAAAAAAAAAATATCGGGTTTATATTTAAATATAAACTAATATAACGTAAACTACGTAATAACTTTACTTAAAGTACAGTTATATAAAAAAATAACCGTCCGAACTATCTTTAGTTAAACGGACTCGGGAAGTTTAAAACTTATTAAAAGAGTCCTAGTTTTAGTTTTAACGAGTTAACTATAACGCTCCACGCCGCCGTTTTAAGTTTAGGTGTTAATTAAAGAAAAAGTAATAATAATACTTTAAATAAAAATATAGTTACAGATTTTATATTTAAACTATAAAAGCTTTTAGTCGTATTTAACGGATTTAATAATAAATATAAATTAAACTTTAATAAAAAAAAAAAGTCCCTTAAAATATTAATTAAATTATCCGTAGTTCGATTATATAAAAAATACTTTTATATATATACTAAAGTTTTATTAAAAATAATTATAATAAAACGGTATCTATTTAAAAAAAAAAAATTATAAAAATCGATAGTTAAATATATTATAACATTTTAAAGTTAAAGACGCGGTTATATCTTATTTTAACGGTATATTTTAAATATAACGTAAGTATTATATATATTTAAAAAAGGTGTAAAAGATAATACGTAAATGTTTATATATTATTTAAGGACGTACCGTTATAACTTATTATTTAAATAACTTAAACGTTTATATTAAAGTATAAAGTTAGTAGTTAAATGTTACGCCTTGGGCGTACTACGGTTGGCTTCGTAATACCAGTCGGTGGAATAAGAAAGCAATAGCGAAGACTAAAGAAAGAGTGAAACATCGATATACGATATAAACATAGGTATATTTAGTAAAGCTAGGTATATAAAAGTGTATGTTATAATAGATATGTTGTTATTACTATTAACTCGTAATGTAAGGAACTAAAAAGGAGAAAATATAGTAGGCGGTAGTTAAATACCGTGGGCCGGTATTAATATACCGGTCTTTATTCTTAACGTACCGTTGGTTACGGATACGCGTAATATTAAAGACCGACGAGTAATAGTAGTAAGGAAGTTAATTAATTAAATAGGTTTTTTTATTATAAACGTAGGTTTTTTAAGTAAATAAATATTATATTACTTATAAACTTTTATAATTTAAAAAGTAACGTATTTAAAAACGTAATACTTTATATTTTAAAAAATACCGGTGTTTTTAAGCTTAAAAAGTAAGATTAAGTTATATAGGAATGTAGAATAATAAAAAACGTTTAGTAACCGAATAGTATATTTCTTTACGGTTATAAATATAGTAATTAAAATAGTTTTTATACCGGAAAAACGAATAAGTTTTACACCCGTATTAACTTATACATCTTTTAAATTTTAAAAATTAATAAATTAGTCTTTATTATTAAAAATGTAAAACGACGTATTAAAGTTTAATACGACTATATTTTTAACTAATTTAATAAAAATAATAAAAGTTTATAAAATAACTAAAGTAAGAATAAATATATATATAAAAAAGATATATTTATAAATTAATAACGATATTTTTAAAAGTTAAGTAAAAGTAATATTTAGTAATATTTTAAACGATTAAGTTTTAGTTTAAATAAATATATTAATAAAAAAAACGTTTAAAATTTTAAAAAATAAGTTAATAAATAAAACTATTATAAAATAATAATTATTTTATTAAGTTTATTAAATTTTTATAAAAAGATTATTAATATTAATAACTAGTTTTAATACGGTTATTTTTTATCGTTTTATAAAAGTATACGTTTTATAAAACGTAAAGGTTTTATCGTTAAGTTAATTTATTATAGTTTTTATATGTTTAATATTAACTTTAAACTAAATTAGTTAAAAAAACTTATAAAAGTATTAATAACTAATAAACTTATAACTTTTAACACTATATATAATATATTTATTTAATAAGTTAAAAGTGTTTTAAAAACGTTTTTAAAATAAAGTATTATTTTAAAAAGTATTATAAAATAAACTCGTTATTATAAATATTACTTTTTAAATAAACTTAAAAAACTATAATATTTTTTATTATATATATAAATTATTAACGACGTTTTTAAAAGTAAAAAAGTTATTATAAATACTTTTATAATTAATAAATAAAAAGTTATTAAATTATTATAAAAAAATATATTTAATTTTAATAGTTAAGTTAATTTATTATTTTATAAAATTTAAAACTTTTATTAAACTTTAGTTTTAATAAATAATTATATTAAATAGTTAAACTTTAATTTATTTAAAGTAGTCCGTTAAAGTTTTTATTATAATACTTATTATTTAAAAATAACGTTATTTCGTATTAAAACATAATTTATTTTTAATAATAAATAATCTTTTTTTAATATAGTTTAATTAAATAATAAAATTATTTATTTTTAAATCTTTTAAATATATACTTAATAATAACGTAACGTATTAAAAGATTTAACGATAAACTTCCGTTTTATTAACAACTTATTTATTAAAATTCTTTTAAAAGTATTTAACACTATTAATTATTAAAGTACGTAATTAAAAATAATAAAAATTTATTAAATTATTACTTATAAATAACTAAATATTAACGTTAATTATTATATTAATTAATTTAATATATTAATTACTTTACTTTATAATAAAATATAACATAATGTTTAACGTATTTAATATAATAAAACTAAACATATTTTTTATAAAAATAACGAAAAAACGTAAGTAACTTAACAACGCGGCTTCACAAATAATTAAAATACGATTAAAAAGAAAGAGCAGAATCGGAATTTAATAAAACTAATAAAAGAATTAGTTGCGCAATCGTTTTAAGACGGAGACTCTTAATTATAAAACCAAATTAGAGAAAACAAAGTTGATTGATTTCGACAGAAACCTGGCTTAGTGGCAGGTGCCTGCGAAAGGCAATTTGGTTAAAATACACAACCTTGGATGTCATGTGACCGACATCCGACATCTGACGACGTCCCAAAGAACCTGCAAACGAGACGGCGCGGTGTTGGCTTAGGACGGGCGGCCTGGCCCAAGGCAAAGACGGCGCCGATTAGGGCATACAAAAATAGAACTGCTAGTCTCGCCGTAGGGAGAGAATGAAACCAGCAGAAACGAAGCGGAACCAGCGACGGGCCAGAGACGTCCTCTGAGGCGAGAGACAGAGGAAAAGACCTTACGAGGCCTTGCCACGGAGCAGAGAGGGGGCAGCAGTTCGCACGGGCCCGGCCACGCGCCAGATCGCATCGCAAACAGAGATTCGAGGGCCAGGGAACGACTGCCCCGTCGGCAGAGCACGGCGAACGGGCCAGTGCATGGCGAACGGCCTTTTTGTCGTTCGATCCGTTCGTGCTCTGGGTTGCGCGGGAGCTTGTGTCTTACCTGCTCTGTTTCGGCGCGGACAGGGTCGCTTCCTTGGCACTTTTCCAGGAGGATGGCAAGAGAACAGAGCCCCTGGTGCTGGCCCCTGATGTCTTGGAAGGCGCTGCTCGAGAATGGGAGAACGGGGGGGGAAGAAGAAGAGGTGGGGGGGGGGGGGGAGGGAGAGGGGGAGAGGGGGACCAGGGCGGGGCTGTCCAGAGGCTGATCGTGGCACATCTACCCTTGGATCTGGCCAGACGAACTGTGGGCGGACGGTGGCAGGCGTTGTGTGCTACAGCATGCCGTAGACGTATGGCGACGGCTGCTACGAGCACAGCAGCTCAGCTTCCCTGGTGTCATCTTCTGTTACAAAGACGCCATTGCTGATCTGGGGGGTGGTGATCCTGCAGCATGGGCCTAGGTGTTGCCATATTCCAACGACGTGCGGACGGGAGGAACAAGACATGGAGGCCGTGCCCTCTGGACGATGAGTGCTCACGGCTGGCCCACGGGTAGATCATCAATGCGGCCGTGCGGTTGTGTGAACACAACGAAGGGATCTGCATTAAGATGAAGTGAATAAGAAAAGATACTCGAACAAAACAGCATTGCCCAAATGGCCGCCGTCGAGGGCTCTAATCCGCACCTCTACTATCTCGCAGAAAATTTCTCTGAGATGATTCAATACTGACAGTTGGTGGCTTCTCAGCCTGGCCTTCTGTCTTTTCCTCTTGGGCGTCGTCGCCAGAGAGACTTGCCTTCACCTCCAGTTCCGGCAGCGGCGCCCTCGGATTGGGAAAAGGAACATATGTCTTGCTTCCCTAACGGTTCGGCGTCAGTCTGTGCTGTTTTGTCCAGAGGAAAGAAGGGGCAGCTTTCTTTCTCCTCGTCATGACAGGGAATGCCATCTCTTCTTACAGTCGACCACCATCCGTCTGTGCTTGGCAATACAACCCACACGGCTTCGATTTTCATTCACCTTTCACAGAGTGTGGCAGAGCACGCCCCCTTTCTTGCCTCTACTGATATCACAGGGCACGCCCTGTCAAGTCTCCACGGCTCTCTCTTCTCTCCGGCCCTTCCGCTCGTCTGCCATGTCTTCAGAAATCACGTGGTAGCGCAACGCCTCCAACAAGGTCGTGAAACTTTCCGCCTGTGTGTATGAGGACGAGAATCGAAACAGCAAAATCCACCGATTAAACAAAGATCTTGTACTCGTTCTTCAATAAAAAGACAAAGCACGATAAAATACCGGGGATACCCCGGTCTAGTACTATCAGAAGAACCCCGTCAACGGCATGCAACCGTGTTCAGGCCGGGGCGGAGAGTTACCCGGAACAGATGAGCAGGCCGGGGGGGTTACCCATGGATTATGCGGGCTGGGTCAAGACAGTGTAAACCGAATACCAAAACGAGTTGCTTGCAGAAAAGAAAACAAATAATGCCACGCCGCTCAGCCCAATCACAAAGGCTTGAGAGGGGGGGCACCCCGTCCTTGCCGCTTGAGTGTCTACCCACATCCCCCTCTCCAACACCTCTTATCGTCCCTCGTGTCTATGACCTTTTGCCGCGGGTTCTGGCCTAGGCCAGGCCCATATAGCAAGGGCCTGTAAGGATCCTGTATCTTCTCGTGGGGGGCTGGAGGGCGCGAAAAGAGGGGAACACAAGAGACACGACGTTGGCCTGGCCGGCTTGGCGCCGCATCCTATTTCTGCTCAATATCTGCGCATGTTAATGCCAGCTGTTGCAACGCTCTCCCCCCTCCTGCGAGGCGGTCTGTTGATAACGGCCGGCCGCCATTTTTCTGGCCGCTGCACAGAAAGAAGTCGGAGAACGAAAAGAGGAATGTGGGCGCCGAGGAAAATAAATACTGAGAGAGCTCGTATGCCTCCGAACCCCCCTTCCCCGTCTTCCCCTCTTGCGTGCTTTTATCCAAGCATGGCAGAGATTATGTGAATGCAAGCCGGCCTCGTTCCGTATATAACCCCCTCGACTTCCTCACGTTTGGCTGCAGCATCTCGAGAATCCGCTGCCTCACATAGTTCACCTGCAGCGACGGCTCTTGTCGATTTGCTTTCTAGCCTCTCGCAAACCTGCATATCTGTTCTCGGCTGGCTGTTACAATTTGCGCTTTGTTGTGCCTGCACTCCCACATTACCGTCTGTGTTCTTCCTCCTGCGAATCCCGCCGATATGAGACCGATCATCGGCGCCCTGCTCGCCCTTCCGGCTACCGGGGCCGTGGCCGCTGTCGCCGCTGTCGCCGCCGTTGCCGCCGTCTCTGTTGCCGTATCGCCACGGCCCTGGGTCACCATCGATGCCGCGGGCAGCGTCACCACGGTCACGCCCACGGTCGTGCACGTCAGCAGCAGCACTGGCCTCGTCTCCACCCCGCCGAGCTACCTGACCCAGACGTCCACGTATGTCCTCCTGTCGGCGGTCGGCGGGGTGACCACGACGACAACGACCGTGACCGCAGCTCCACCGTATGCCACGGCAACGGGGCAGAACTCGGCAGGCGCGTTCCTGCTGTGCAACAGCGAACACTACACGGAGTCGTCGTCGTCGGAGGCCTCGCTGCTGGGGGGCCCCTTTTGCCAGCCGCGAGCCGGCAGCGAGCTCGGGCCCGGCCGCACCTACTACGTCACGTGGGACCCGGCGTACTTTACGCCCGGCCAGATGGTCGAGGTGGAGACGCAGGACGCCGCCACCGGCGAGGGCTTTGTCACCGCCGCGCTGGCCGCGAGCAGCGGCTTCTACGCGTGGACCATTGACGACGCGTTTGTGGCCGATTCCCAGTCCGTCAACGTGACGCTGTACCTGGCCTACAACGGCACGACGACGTCGGCGCTGGTCCGCCTCGCGGGCCCCAGCGTCATCGTGGCGCAGTCGCCCACGGTGGTGCACCAAGGCCCCCGCAACCACAGCCTCGCGGCCGTTGCGGTGCCCGCCGCCGTCGGCAGCGCGCTCGTTCTCGGCCTACTGGGCTTCTGCGTGTGGTCGTACCGGCACCACGGGCGCCTGCCGTGCCTCGGCGGCGTGATGGCGCGGCGGACGTCGTCGTTCTCGGCCAAGGGCTACGGCGTGCGTCAGAGCTACGCGCAGCGGACGGGCAGGATTGGCGGTGCTGGCGGTGCAGGTACTGCGCGCGTGGGCAGAGGCAGTGCGGGCACAGACAGTTGGATGGTGCCGCCGCCTTTTCCACGGCCGCCGTCACAGCACGGAAATGTGTTCCGCGAAGAGCTCAAGCGCCAGCAGGAGCAGCGCGTGTAAGCCATGCTTGGGCCCCACCACTGTGCTCTGCTTCGTCTACTTTGTTGATTTTTGCCTTGTTCACTTCAATCTGTCAGTGTTTTATGTTTCTGCTTACCACTGTGCTCTGCGCTCTGATTCCACTGAAATCTTATTACTGGCTGATGTGTATTCTGGAAGAAGTACAGATTTCCCGTGGCGCCTGATGTGCATCGCCTCCTATCTCTCTTCAGTAGTGGCTCGTCTGTGACCCGCCCGCCGTCGGCTTGCCCATGTCGCCTAGTACCATCGTGTTCATATGTGCCCGCCTCATGGCCTCGCGCTGGTGCTTCTTGCCCAGCCGGTAGACAAACCAGCCGGCTCCAACGAGGAGCGCCGCACCCACGACCGAGCCGACAACGGCGCCGGCAATGGCGCCCTTGGAAATGCCCTTCTTCGAGGACGACGAGCTGCCAGAGGAAGAGGAGCCGGAGGAGGAGCCGGTGGTCGAACTGGGTGCCGATGTTGACGTCGACGTTGCCGCGGTAGTCCCTGCGGCAGTGGTGGTCGACGGCCCGCCAATGGTCGCGTTGAAGCAGTAGTCGTTCTCGGTGAAGACGGAGTCCAGGACATAGACAATGTCGGCGCACGCGTAGTAGGTCTCGTTCTTCGTGCTGCCGTCCCAGACCGCCTCAAAGGACACCTGCAGCGTGGCCACATCGCCCACGCTGATGTTGCTGGGCGGATTGGGGAGGGAGACACAGGTGTGGCCCTCGTAGAGGTCCTTGATCCGGGACGAGGCGATCAGGGTCTCGAACTGGCTCAGAGACGTGGGGTCTGTTTGTTAGACGCTGAAGGGGATGGGTGGGGGGTAAAATAAAACCATAAAAAAAGGCTGGATTGCAGGCGAGCAAGCAGAGCCCAGAACAAAACGTACTGCTGTTGTAGGAGATAGAGACGGAGACGTAGTATGCCTCCTCCTGGTCTACAAGGCCGACGAAGCCGCCGGCTGGGCTTTGTTAGCGGACGCGTAGAAGTTACTCATAAAAACCCCCCCAACAAAACCGGGCTTGGATACATACTCAAAGGAAAGTCGGTTCGATTCCCGACCTGTGCCACGGATCCACAGGGCGCCGTCGAATCGGCCGCCGCCGAGTACTCGCGCTCGTTGGGGAACAGGAAGCCGGCAGCGCCCAACTCCGAGTCTACGTCCTCAGCCACAGCGGCGCGGGCAGCGAGGCCGGCCAGCACGAGGATGGCACACAGCACGGAGGGCATGGCTGTGTGGGCTTCTCGTGTGCGAGAAAAGTGGGTAGCTGGCAGGGTCGAGACAAGCAACAGCCAAGAGAGACTAAGCCTCTGCCAAGGTTGGAAAATGCACACAACGGAAGGAAACCGGGCCAAGAACAAACTGACGGTGCAGCCAAGATCTGGGGGAGAGGGAACAGAAAAACAAGGGGAATGAAAGAGCAACAACGGACCGTACAGGCGTGAGTGTCCTCCCGTTTTCCCCGTCGCAGGTAGGGGCACGCCACGACTTTATACATCACAGGCGTAGAGACGGGACAACTTCTGCCAGCGGCGGGCGTCCTCTTTTGGATCCTGTGCTTACCCGCTTCTGTCCTTTTCTTGCTCTCCCTCCCTCTCCCTCTCTCTCTCTCGCGGGTCTAAACCGATCCCAGCCAATGTGTGTGGACCACAGACTGCGAGGTGTCTTTCAATGGACCTGCCGCGACCGGAACATGCTCGCGACGGCAGCGAAGCTAAACCCAATGACACCATGTGGTGGAGGAGAATGGAGGAGACATATAGTAAGAGGTGAAGGACGTTTAGCTTTTCACGTCCTCGTCTGACCCCGTGTCGCGGATTTGCTGCTTGTGTTGCCTCCTGGCCGCCGCTCTAACCACAACGGACTACGACCTCCACGCATCCTGTTCCGCTATATCCGCTTGCTGGGACTTTTTACACTGATTCTGTCCTGCAGGGTTCCCGCAGGTTTCCCCCAGGGTGGGCGTCCACAACACAGCTGGGCAGACGATTCGAAGTACTGCTTCTTGGGTCCTTGGGTGTCTATATTGCATATCCTGGCAGAATGCGTACGACCGCACGGTGCTCTTTCAGAGCATGTAAGGAAAGAGGCATGCTTCTCTTCCAGACTTTTTCCCAGTGTGCTAGAGCCTCATTTGCTAAATAAAGAATTTCCGCCTCCAGCGAATCTCTCGTTCCCTTGCCGTCTCGAACAGTTGGGCATGGTTGAGCTGCCTTCGATCGTTACGTACGTGAGCCTGTGGTCGTTCCACAAGCTCGGTCTCCGATTTTCGGCGAGCACAAGAATCCGTCGGTGCCTTGAGTGACCAGGCGACCTAGCGACTGGGGGGGAGAAAGCAAAAGGGGTGTGGACTCCTGGTGGGAAGAGGAACTTGGTAAGATGCTCTCCATCTGATAAGATAATATTTAGTGTGGGTTCACTGAAAGCTTGTGCGCCCCGCTATTAGGCTCGAGGCCCGCCCGAAAACTGGGGCAACAGTTTCCCGCACCACCACCACCACTCGATGCAAATGGAACAAGAAAATCAACAGCCATCTCTCGGCCATACGCGTACCCACCCTGTGAGCGGTGCCGTTGTCTACGTTGCTGCAGTCAGAGTGACGTTGGAATGTTCGTGTTCTATTTATATATATATATATATATATGTATCCGCGAACGGAAGGCAGACAGAGCCCGACCAGTTCGGTCTCTCTCCTTTTGGTTGTCTATATTAGCAGTTGGCTGGGCCAATTCCCTTGCGCAACAAGGTGGCGTGGCGTTCGAGGAAGCAGCCAACAGCAGGCTGGTCACCCATGGTGTTTGTATAGACTGCTCCGTCAGCCAACAATCGCATGGTATGACAAAGCACTCTTCGTAGTTTCACGAAGAAGATCAGCACTGTGCAAAATAAGAATGAGGGTTTCCAGAATGTGGCTAGGGCTCTGCTTCTGTGAGAAGATCATGGTGTGGTGGGGGAAATATATATATATATATATTTGTATACCACTGTCATGGTAGACCAGCAACTAGGATCTGTTGCATTCGACGCTCTTCAAAGCAGGTTAGACTTCTTACAACTCGAATCTCGTCACCAGTTCTTCTTGGACATTGTATTTCATTCTAGCTCATCAAAATTCTCTGGGAGCACGAAGCGTAGTATCCCTGATAACCACCACCGCCTCTTTTCAATAACTCGCCAACCCGACACACCCTTCCAAAACACCACGATGGAGAGCGGCGTGATAACCACGTCCGTCAAGAGCAAGGCGTTCTTAGGGTCTACTGTGCGGCGCCGGCCACAAGCCTCGATGGGCAAGGCATCAGCACTGCAGCGTCCCGCATCGAAACCGACAATATCGACCATAGCGACGCCGGAGCTCGCCGAACCAAAAAGCTTCGGCGCCAAGATAGCAGCTTTCCACTACTACTGCAAACAGAAAGAGATCGAGAGGCAACGGCAGGAAATGGAGAGAGAGAGAGAAGTGGCAGAGAAAAATAACCGGCCTTGGCTACGGCCTAGCTACAACGGCGACAATCTTGCGCACGCGCTGGACATGGAGCTCAAGGGAAACAAGGGTCTGTCGTCTTTTCCCCCTTCCAGGGCACCGATATTCATTCTCGTCTGAACCCCTCTCATCTGCAGAAGGGGACAGCAGCATGCTAATGCAACATATCTTCTTCAGTTGATTGAGGTGCGTCTCTATGCGATCTCTCCGGCTCATGTTCCGACGCGCCACTCGTCGTCAGTATTCTTATGGCGAGTCTTTGTGCTACGTTGTTTAACACATAGGAGGGGCACGTTAACGAGGGCAAGGAGCGAAGGAATTTGGAAAAGAAGCTTTACATAGCGAAAACAAAACGGCCAGCAATATTGGGTTACCATCGGGCTATTAAACACTCGGGATGTACTTAATGATACCCTTGCTATTTTTATAGCACCAGTAAGAGGGCTGACCTCATTGACAAGGGAAAAGACAGTGGATTCCAGCCTCGGAAAATATAGAGCGCAACAGTTCATGGCATGATGCATCATGGTGACAGGTCGTGGGTCGTGGGTTGTGACGTCGCCACCTTCCCTAAAAATACTCCACAGACCACGCCAGCCCTGTGTAGTGGAGAAAGATATCCACTAATCGCCGGGTCGCCCCTGCCCGATTAGGGCACTTGTTTTTTTTTTCTCCAGGCAGGTGCCTGCGAGCACTAGCGACAGAGACATGCGGAAGGAGGTACCGCGTCAGAGCCGCATCTTTTCTCACAACTCACAACCCCGCAAATGGCTGTCTCACACAACGCAACGGGGGACGATGCTCGGCCCGCAGTGCCGGCGGCGGCAGACCTCGACGCCGCTGCCAACATCATGGCCCGCTGGGCGGTGCTCATTGCCGAGTACGAGGCGTTCCGGGACGCGCTGCGTGCGCACGTGCAGCAGCCGCACTGGCCGGGCGTCGGGCCCTACATTGTGATGCTGCGCGCCGAGGCGGCGACTGCCGAGAGATCGCTGGAGAAGCTGAAGAAGAAGCAGCCGTCCCAGGGCGGTGCCGGTGCCGGTGCCGGTGCCGGTGCCGGTGACGCCACCTCCGACGACGGCCTGCACCTGGTGGTCACCAACCTCGTGGCCAAGGAGGCCATGTGGCGCACGATCAAGACGTGCAGTGGCGTCCTGGCGCTCGAGCGGCGGTTCCCCAAGCCTGCGGGCCTGGACCCCTCGGCGTCGGGGTCGTCGACGCCGGTGCTGTCGCAGGCGCGCAAGAAGTCGCGGTACAGCCCGCGGCGCGGCGGCAGCCTCGGCAGCGCGAGCGGTGGCCGCATCGAGGGCATCTTTGTCAACGCCGTGGTGGACAACGGGCGCGAGTGGCTGCGCGTGCTGACGACAACGACGGCACAGCTGCTGTTCGAGCTCGCCGAGATTGGGTGGGAGTGGGGGGTGGACGATGCAGAAGATGCAGACGACGCAGCGAGCGAGGGGGACGCGCTGGAGGACATTGCCGATGTGTCTGTGGTCGAGACGGCGCTGGGCCTCGTGGGCGCCGCGCGCGCCAACCGCTCGCGGGGCGCGTTCCCGCGGATATGCATCCTGCTGACGCGCATTGACGAGCACGCCGGCGAGGGTGAGGGCGCCGGCGACGTCGAGCGGTTCCTGCGCCGGTTCCGCCGGGGCATCGCGGCACTGACGACGAAGATGGAGCGCGACATTGACGGCAACAGCATTGTGGTGACCATCCACACTGCCCGCTCGCCGCGCACGCTGGCGCTGCCGCCAGCCGACCTCAGCGTTGCCTTGCAGAGGCTGATGCCGGACGTGGCCAACAACCACCTGTCGCCGACGCTCAACATCGACACATCGATTCTGATCGCCCTGGCGTCGGACATCACGCACGCGTCGGTCGCCGTGCAGGACTGGCACCCGGCGCAGCGCGTCGAGGAGATCCAGCGCGAAAGCCAGCAGCCGGGCCACCTGCTGCAGACGCTGTGCGCGGCCATGCGTGGCCGCAGGCTCGTGTGCACGCGCGAGGCGGCCCGGGCATTCCGCGACATGGTCAGGGACATGGCACAAGTCAGCGAGCAGACACGGGCCGCGCTGCTCGTACGCGACAGCAGCCAGGCCGGCACCCTGCAGCCCGACGAGACAGAGAGGGCCGCGCTCGTCGAGCAGTACCGGGCGCTCTCGGCGTACGCTGCCAGCATCCCCGACGACCTTATGCTGCCCATTGCCGTTGTCGACGAGGACTGGGACCTGGCGCACATCGAACGTGTCGCGCTGGCAAGCGGCCAGCCTGCCGATGGTACAATGCCCTCCAGGACCCGATGCGCCCTGCCCGCCGTGGCAAGCCGCGTGGCCCAGGACATGGACGCCTCCGTGCCGACGCTGGCTGTGTTCCTCTACGGATGGGCGTCGGGACACACGACGATCACGACGAATCTGGCTGCCCGAAACAAAATCGCGCGGCTTCTGGAGCAGTACCGCACGTCGAGCCGCGAACAGGGGCCCCTTGTGTGGATCTGCCGGACAGCGCGCAGCCTGAACGGGACACGACCTCGGAGCGCAAGATGATAAGAACAGCCGGCGACGCCGTCTCTTGACGGACCACTTCCCCCCTGGCCCTTTGCCCCCCTTGGCGCCTCCTGGCCCACGCTATAATACGAAGAGTCATTTGCAGACGTGCGTCAGGATCTCGGTCGCGACGCCGACAACGACAGCAGCCACACGCTTTTTGGCCCAATGGTGGTCGTATTCTCACGTGTCGGCCTCGCGCGGGCTAGGTTGCATCACGTAATCCGCTCAGTCCCTTTCCCCCACGCATGGCCACCGCCAGATCTCTTTGGTCGCGGGGCGGCGGTTGCGAGACTGTTATCATCTCGATCCTGGCGCGAGCTGATATCAAGATAGTGCAATCCCATTGTGCTCACCGCAAACACCTGTTCCAGCCCACGTCGCCCACGTCATTCACGCCGCCCACGCCGCCCTTGGTGCTGACGGGGGAAATCGGCTCACCTCTCGACTGGGCAATGTTGGGTCATTTCATTTTTCTTTTGGGGCGGTGAATGACATGCTGCCTCCAGCCGCGTGCTGCTGAGTATAAGAACCGCCCGTTTCTCGTCCACTGCGTCTGGACCTTGTTTCTTTTGCGTTTCCCTGTCTCCTCCGCCATCACCGCCAATCGCCACCAAATCACTGCCAATCATCGCCCTCACCACCATCATGGACACTCTTGTGGATACCCCAATACGCCTCCCCTCGGACTCTTTCACGGGCGGCTTCCGAGCGCTCCGCGAGCTCCCGGAATTCCCCGATCTCCCAGACGTGCCCGCCCACCACCCACCGCCCATCTACGCAGTGCCGCCGGAGCTGCTCGACACCATACTTGCGTCATTCCCCACTGTCGCGCTCGTCCCGCTGGCCGCCGTCAACCGGCTGTTCCATGACGTTGTCGCGCGCTTGCTGTATCGCCGCCTGCGCCGCGCCCTCGCCTTGCAGAACCATCAGCTGATTCTCGAGTGCTACCACCCGAGCGAGAAGACGTCGACGCCTTATCTGCGCTGCACCTACCTAGGGACCGACGGACTGGACCGGGGGGTGGACGACGATGACGACACGCCCGGGTCCACACTCCTGCGTCTGCCCGGCATGTACTCCCGCTTCCGGCCGCTCCCACCCGACAGCAGCGTCGTGCACGTGCGCAACTACAACGCCTTTCGCCGGACGATGAATGCTGTCATGGCCTCGGACGCGCCCGCGGGCGTGCCGGGGGCGTCGGTGCCGCGCGGGGGTAGCGACAACAACGAAAACAACGGCAGCCGGGCCGACGAGAAGCCGCTGGCGTCGTCCGACGTCCATCTGGACGAGAGCGAGATGTTCTCGCAGCTGTGCATCGTCGCGAACCTGGTCCGGACGGGCCCGCGGCGCGGCGTGTTTTTGGACAGCGTCAGCATTGCGGACGGCGTGATCCGCGTGTGGCGCGACTGGCTGGCTGGCGGGGGGGCGGCTGGTCGCAAGGGGGTCAGCGGCGGCCAGCAACGAGGCAAAGGCAAGGACAGGGCCGACAAGGCGGCCCCCACCAGTGGCCCAGATGCGGCCGCCGTCCTGTGGGCCTACACGGGCAAGAACGTCGGCCTGCAGTTCCGCGTGACGGAGAAGGCGGCGCCCGACCTGCCTGCGACAGCCGCGCCAGTACCAACAGCACGACGGGTGGCGGCGGCGCGCAGCGACGAGGTGCCGGTCAGCTACCAACTCGAGTACGAGGGTAGGTACCATCCATGCAACCGGCGCAGATCATCAGGCATTTTGTGGTGAAAAGGAATGGCATCGCTGACCCAGATGTCTCAGAACTCCTCGTGCGCACATATACGTTCCTGCGGGCGGTGGAGGAGGCCGAGGCCGACGCCCACTCGGGGCGGACGGTTGTCATTGTGTCGCTGTTGTGAGCTAGGACAGCGAACCACAGCGGCGACAGCGAGCGACACGGGTAGTGAAAAGGAAAACCCTTGGATGAGATCTTTGAGGAACCGTTTCAACGTACGTCTCTCAGTACCGCGGGCCCAGCAAACCGGGTTTGAACGGCTCGATACTTGCCCCCAAATCGTGTCCTATGGATGACGAGAAACGTCTTTTTTTTCTGTGTATCAAACCGGGCGCGGAGAGGGGGGAGGGGGGGGGGGGGGGGGACCGGGCAGCCCCCTAAACGCTACCAAGACGACCCCGGTCGACCAGCAACAGCCACGGCCAAGACAGCTGCGTCCAACGCAAGCAAAGCAGATGCAAAGCAGCCATTGCAAAGAGGCAAGGGGTGCCCAGGCACCGCATGGCCGTGCACTGTTCTCCAGGCGACAGCGACAGCGACAGCGACAGCTATCGCCTCTTGCTGTCGTCTTTTGCGAGTCGGCACAGTTTCTCGAACCCGACCACGTGCTTGAAAACAGTCGTGGCGGACGGAGAAGAGAACCCATTCGTCCCTCGTGTACGAGACACGGCTACATGAGCGGCCGCAGCCGTCGCAGCGCATACCCCCTCGAGACCAAGGTGGACGCGGAACAAGGGCAGAGGTCCAGGAACACCCACGGTGCCTTTGTCTGATCTCCCGGGGGGGACGTGTTTTGAAGGAGAAACATGGTATAGAAAACGGAAAGCAGAAAGCAGAAAGTAGAAAACGGACAACGAAAGGGGCCAGGGCCAGGGCCAGAGGCCAGAAAGAACCCCGATCCCCCATGCGGGCGCATGGGCCGAGAGGCGGGCAGAGCATAGAAGAGAGAGGACCTGGTCGACAGCGAGAAGAGATACTAGCGTAGACATAGGCTTAGATGGACACCTCGCATAGAACACGCGAGGCGTTGTGATGGGGATAGACGAGACCGACCAGAGCCGCACAATAGACGAAACGGGACATTGACTACGATTCCGAAGAGGCAATCCACGGGCCCAGCAGTGTCTGGCGCGTGTTTGATGCGCGGAGCGCGTCGTATGCTTGGTTCCTTTTTGTTTTCTTCGTTTTCTGGATCTCCTTTTCGGTTCCTGCTTTTTCTTTCATGTGGCGCCTTTTTCCGGAATTCTCCTGCATGAAAAGGGGGGGGGGGCTGTCTTACGTCGTCTTACCGAGGAAGTCTTCCGCCGGCTGCGACAGGCAGTCGTCCCCGAGGTGTAGGGGAGGCCCGGGAGAAGACGAGAGGAAGGGATAGACAAACAGACGAACAAGAGCGCGAGCTCGGAAGGTGGCGTGCTCTGGGACCCCGTACAGGCCGTTCTTGTGTGTGCCTTTGAGAAGGGAGACGAAGAGAAGGCAGAAAATGAAAATGATAACGAGAGATGACAGGCGGAGGGGGGGCGAGAGGAAAGACAGTAGAGACATCACGCCAGACAGCCCTCACAGACACGCCACCCGCATGAGAACCCAGCTGGGATGAAGATGCAGTGTCCTGCGAGCCCCTGCAACGCCGCGTGTGAACACGCCCATGATCCCTAGCCGGGCTGTCTATTAATATCTACGACGTATCTTGCCTGCGGATTCTGCCAGGGTGTCTCGTCATGCCTTTGCGGTCCCAAGCCGAGCAGCGCTCGCCTGGCCCTTGTCGTCCCAGCAGCTCGCCGCGGCCGTGGCTCGTGCCCTTGTCTCTGGCCTGGCCTGCCAGCAACGTCTTGATCCTTGTGCCTGTCTGGGAAGACCCATCTCGCTCCCTTTTCTCTCTCGCACACTCTCTCCCCCCTTTCGGCCATTTGTATATTCCCTCCTCTTCCGCTTCTTTCCTGGGAAAGAGTCGGTGAGGAACTCCGGCCACTGTGTCTAGCCGTCCCGGTGCGAGGCGTTTCAGTGGAACCAGTTTTCTTTTCTTTCTTTCTTTTTTCTTTCCTTCTCTCTCTCTTCTCTCTCCCCTCTCTCCCACTCTCTCCTTTCCCTTTCTCTTGTTAACCACAGTCCCACACTGCTAGGGCTGCCGGTCGTCCTCGTCGTCGTCCGCCCCTCTCTTCAGCACCGTCCCATCTGCAGCAAGCCCCAGCACACATGCTGCCTCAGCAGCGTTTCAGCCCCCCCATCCCAGCGCACGTCTCCACCGTCCTGATTTTTTCTTCAGGTCTGTCACGTCAAGCCCCCTGCCGCCTGCATTGCACTAAGGTTTTTTTTTTGAAAAGCCTCTGCATACTGCATACATGTAAGATCCAAAGCGCAGACGCGTCGTGCATCAGCGAACCAAGGGAGAGAGAGAAAGAGAGAGAGGCAAAAAGATGGAAAAGCCTGGTTCTGGTCCACCTGCAGTTCGGAGCTCGTGTTGTAGCAGCGTCTGCTTGCCTGGTCGAGGAGGCTCGAGGTTGCGAAACGGCGTCGTTGCTGTCTTCTGTCTTGTTTCTTCCTGCCTTTTCTTCCCGTCTCGCCGGACGTCGTCTTCTCGTATCGTCTTCGGACAACCCTGTCTCTGGTGTTTTTCCTTTCTCGCAACCATCTCTGTAGCATGCGATATGCTGTCAACGCTCCCGATGGTCTTCTGGCCAAAAGCATGCGTACTTGTGGTGCGCTTCTTTCTGGCTCTCCGTTCTCGTCCGCGGCGTCAATGCGTCTGCGTCGCGTCGTCTCCTCGCCGTTCCTCTGCCTTGTCGCTGTGTCCTGCCCGGGTTCTCGTCCTGTTGACCCGAGTTTGCAAAACAGCGGTGACACTGTCCTCCCTTTTTCTGTCTTCTCTTCGGCCCCTTTTCTCTTTGTCTCTTCTTCTCTTCTCTTCCCTTGCATCTAGCAGCTCTTCCTCCTCCTCCTCTCCCGCCTCGCCGAAAACTCGTGGATACGCTTCCTGCACGCTCCCTGCTGGCACGTTTTATTTTTTACTTCTTTTACAGCTAAAACTCTTTCTCAGCTGGCCCCTCGGTGGTGCTCGTCCTCTTTCGTCTCTCCTAGTCTCTCCTTGCCTCATGCAGCATCCTCGTTCCCACTTTGCACCATGCGCTCCCCTCAGCACGCAACGGCGCAGAGCACCGCTGCAACAGAATGTCTCGCGCGCTGGCAGTTCCCACTGGCCCCGTCCGAGAGCGGAGAGAGAAGAGAGACAGGACGCAGGGACAATAGAGCCAAAAAGAGACTCGAATCCTCTTCACATCCGTTCCTTCGCAGCCCCCCCTCCTGACATTTTTCTTTTATATTTACTTACTGCTCCCTGACTCCTACGGCTGCCGCGGGGTGCGCACCTCTGGTCAAGGTGTCAAGGTATCAAGGGTGGGGAAGAGGAAAGAAAAGTACCCGGCACAACGAACCCCGTACAACGAACTTTACACGGATTGTTGGAAAGTCGAAGGAAAAGAAAAAGTGAAGAAGAAGCGTCGTAAAGGACAGAGAAAAAAACATACATAAGCGTACCATGCATCCAGCGTCATCCTGCGTCGATCCAGGGGGTCTCGACCCGTCTTGCTCCATCCAGAGCTCGGCACTCCTCCACCCCCTGCACAACCAGCCCTGTCGTCCACTTTTCTTCTTCTGGTTTTTTTTGGTAGACTCCTCCTTGCAGCCCAGCTCGGCTTCAGTTTGGCCTCGCATAGTGGTCCGCGCCGCCTGGATGTGTGTGTGTGTGGGTTCCGATACACCTCCGTCCGAGGAACCAAAATCGGAGGTTTTTTTACTCTCTCTGCTTTTCCTTTCCTTTCCTAGACGTGGCCCGCCATCCGTCATCCAGGGGTCGCGCTTGGACGTGCCCAGAATTGACGTCTGCATCGTCTTGCACGTTGTGCCCGGGGGCTTCTCCCTCTCGCTCGCTCTCTCTGCCTTGTTCTCATCTCCTCTCTTCCCGTCCCCTCCTTGTCCACTCCCCGTAGTCTTTAATACCACCCTTGGCCCTCTCCCCCTCCCCCCTCCCCGGCTCTGTCTCATCCCTCTTCTCTTGCTTTCCTGTCTCTGCCTTCTCTCGCTTTGCTCTTACTTTCTTGGCTTTTGGTATTGTCTCTCACTCCCGTCTCTCACTACTGTAGTCCATCAATGTGTATCCCTCATCGTCTGCTGGACAGTGACGATATCTTTTGATTCTTGACGCTTTCTTTCGTTCTCTTCTACTTGCTTATTTTCTTCTTCTGCGTCCTTCGAGCCGTGAGTGGTTTCGGCATACTTTGATCATTTCTTTATCCATTGTTACTCAAACAGACCACCACTTCCTACAATGGACCGGCCACCACAAGACCAGCCCTCGTTTGCCAACCTCGAGGCAGACGAGCGGGACTTTGAAGAGTACCTAGAGCGGGGCCTCTCTGAGCTGGCCGGCATCGGGGTGAAGCCGGCGGCAGCGCCGTCGCTAAAAGAAGGGGAGACAGTGAACAGGGATGGCAAGGAAGATGCAGGCAAGAAGGAAATAACAACGCCAACAACAACAACAACAACAACACCAGCAGCAACACCACCACCAACACCAAAACCAGTACCCCCAACAGATATAGCAGTACCTGCACCGCCCAGAACAGCAACGTCCGCAACGGCCGTGCGGGTATCCAGCCCCATCACCGCCACGCCCCTGTCCGCGTTTCCACCAAAGCCAAAGTCGGCTCCGGTCCAGGCCGGCGCGCTGCCGTCGCCAGTGACGACGACCCGCGGAGCCTCCCGGCCCGTGTCGTCATCGGCAGCAGACACCTCTTTGCCCCGCCTGTCTGCGTCATCCACGTTGATGTCTTCCGCGTCGACGCCGGCGCTGACGGCCCCCAGACTGGCCGCCAGCCGGCCCACGCCGCTGCGCATGAGCGTTCTGCCCAACCGGCAGCCCGTGGTGAGCTCCACCAACCGCCTGTCACTGTCGTCCATCGCCGCCGCCGCCAAACGCAGGCCCGTTAAGTACGGCAGGGGCAAGCACGCGCATGTCGAGCTGGTGCCGCAGCCGACCGACGACGACCAGGATCCTCTTGTACGTTGGGGGTGACAGAGAGAGAGAGAGAGAGGGAGAGAGAGGGACAGAGAAAGACGCACTGTAGGCACAGCAAGGATGCTAACCAACTTACCAGAACTGGCCCACCTGGAAGAAAGAGGCCAGCTATTGGACGCTGCTGCTCGTCGTCGCCCTCGCCGGCGTCGAGAAGACCGCCTTTGTCAGCGTCAACAGCCAGCTCGCTACCGGCTACGCCGTGTCCTACACCGCCGCCGCCGCGCTAACGGGCGTGCCGCTGATGGTGTCCGCACTCGCGGGCCTCGCCAGCCTGACGGCGTCGCGCATCTGGGGCAAGCGGCCCCTGTACCTGGCCGCCATGGTGCCCCTGCTCGCCGGCAGCCTCTGGAGCATCGGCGCCGCGCACAGCTATGCGCAGTGCATGGTCGCGCGCATCCTGCAGGGCGTCGCCTGGGGCGCCGTGGACGTGCTCGTGCTCGGCTCCATCCACGACGCCTTCTTCGAGCACGAGCGCGACCTCCGCATTGCGCTGCACGACGTTGTTGCCGTCGGCGCCACCTGGGGCGGCCCGCTGCTCGGCGGCCTGGTGTCGTCGTCGCCGGGCCGCGGCTTCGCGGTGCAGTTCGAGGTCCTCGGCAGCCTCGTCGGCGCCGCCGCCCTGCTCGTCGCGCTCGTCGTCCCGGAGACGGCCTTTGACCGCTCTCTGTACTCCCTCAGCAGCACGCCGACCCCGCCGCCGCCGCCGCCTGTCTCGGTGTGGTCCAGCCAGGAGCTGCCGCGCCCGCGCCTGGCGAGCCGCGCGCTGGCCCTGCCCCTGGGCCTGCGGGCGTACCTCGGCTCCGACGGGCTCCGTCCCCGCCCGTTCAGAGACGGGCCCTCGCCCACCGACACGACGGCGCTGCTGCAGGCACCCCGGGCGATGGTGGCACCCACCACCATCCTGCTCGCGCTCGTCTCCGTGCTCCCCTTTTGCGCTCTGTGGGGCATGGCGTCCTCGCTGAGCCTGTTCTTCTCGCACCTGCCCTTTGGCTTGTCCACCGGCGCCATGGGCGCCCTCCTGGCGGGTCCCTTTGTGCTGGCGACGGCGACGGCGGCCGGCACCGGCCTGTGCTGGCCCGCCTGGCAGCGCCGCTTCTCGACGCTCTACAACGTGTGCGCCATCGGCGCCGGCTCGCTGCTGTTTGCCGCCGGCATGCTGTCCGTGGGCCTCTACATTGCCTACTGCACCACCTTCGCCGCTGCCGAGGCCGCGGCCACCCACGCCTCCGCTTTTGCCGTGGCCGCCGGCGGCTCGACCAAGCTCAAGTTCTCGGCCGTCAGCTGCGTCCTGGGCCTGCTGGCCGCGGGCGCGTACCTGCTGGACGCCACCGTCCGGCCCATGGTCCGCCGCTCGACGCAGTTTACGAGCTCCAGCCTGGCCACCGCCCAGCGCAACACCGTGGACATGTGCGGCGGCGTGGTGCTGTGGCGCACGCTCGTGGCCGGTGCGTTCGTGGTGGCTATGCCCAATGCCGTGTGGTTCTGGACGCTGCTGAGGGCCACGAGCATCGGGATGGCGGCCGCGCAGGTGCTCGTGGCCGCCGTTGCCATGGTTGCGTGGTGGCGATACGACGAGGCGGTGCGGCGGTTGGATGGGCGGGTGATGCGGTGCCTGGACCTGGGCCTGCTGAAGCGGACCGGCAGCTTCTTTGACACCGACTGAGAGGAGGATGCGTTTGGCGACGAGCGGAGAGAACAGCCGCAGCACGCATGTGACTGTGTCCCTTTCTTCTTCTTTATATATGTTTTATGGAAACGACAAAATGCCAGCGTTTCTTTTTTTTTTGCCCATCCGAGTGTCCCCAATGCTGTTCTGGTGACCTGTACGAGGTCGATGGCGCTCCCCTTATCTGCCGGCAAAGGCCGTGAGGCGGAGGAAGAAAGGGTGAAACAGTCGAGGTGGCAACACTGTTCGAGTAAGACAAATAGGCGCAAGTCCACACATGTTTGAAGAAGCAGTGTATCGGTAGAGATGAAGGAATGAATCAATGTGATGCAAGTTTGATGGGGGAGAGAGGGGGGCCAAGAGGTGCTTAAGTAGTCGTCCCGAGAGCTGCGATGCGTCTGATGTTCTTTCCTCGTCTCATTATCCCTCCATCTCATATCCTTTCCTTCCCCCCTGACGCGTGAATTTATCCCTTCTCTCGTCGTCTCTGATGCAATGCCTGTTGTGGTAAAACCCCACAGTGCTTCACGACACACAGCCGGCGTCATAGCCAGTATAGCCGCCACAGCCCGAGCACGGCTCATCGCAGATCGCCCCTCTACAAGTGCTTCCAGACGAATTCTCCGTGGGACGGAAAAACAGCCAGGGCGACAGCGAATGCGTGGCACGGCTAAACTGCTGCAGAGGACCGTACCCCGGTATGATCGCCCGCCCTCGCTCGCGCGGCATCTTCGGCGAGAACAGACGAACGTCGTCTCCGGATGCTATATGCAGCGCTGTTGTTATACAGCCAGTAGACGTGTTAGATTGGCCGCCGAGGTTCGGTTCACAAGATCCGAAAGAGCCTCGAGAGCCGTGACGTATCAGCAAGACGGCATGGGTGGACGGTCAGCTATGAATGGAGGCGCTCCTGCTGGACGGGAACGGTGGCCTCCATTCAGGCTCTCACTTTGCCGTGCTCAGCCAGCCCATGACCGAAAGTCGTGAACGGTTATCGCCAGCGATCGTGCGGGTTGCGCCGCGTCGGATTGCTGGAGCTGGCCTGCCGCCCAGGCAAGGACGCCAGCAGCAGCTTCTTGGAAGGGCAGAGAAGGCTCCGCGCTCACCAAGGTGGCGCTGGCCAAGAGATGCACAACACAATCCACCAGCCTCGCTGGAAGATAGCCCACGGCATGGAGGAGCTGACGCCGATGCCGACGCCGACGCCGATTCTCACGCCACCTGGCAACATCACAGCTCCACGGCCGCTAGTTCAAGGCGGTGGCCGGCGAGGATACAGAGTCGGACGCGACGGGGAAACCGGAGGAACGGCAGCGATGGAAACCGGTTCTCGGCTACCTTGCATATAGGCACAGGCGTTTGTGTGCTCGCCTTGGAGGGAAGACGGAGGTCGTCGAGGAACGCGAGGCAGAACAGACTACAGAGTGGAGTAGCTGCGAAGTCATCAAGCCCATCGTGCCTGCCGTTTCTTGCGCCGAGCCCGGACGACGAGATAATACGCTGCAATAAAACGAACGCGCCAAAAAGCTGCAAAGGATGCGGAAATTGGGCCACGCCTTCCAGCCAGACCCGCCAAGACTGATCCTTCCCCTTTCAACATTAGCTCGGACAGAATACTGCATCGAGCCAAAGGAAGGCACGCTAGTGCATGAAGCTTAAAGCTAAACTGGGCGCCCTTGGAAGAGGCGCCAAGCCGTTCAGGAATACGAGGGACGAGAGTCAACAAGGGCAGGGGCGCACGCATTCCTCACAGAAGAGGAAGGAAGGGCCTGGCCTGCTCGACCGCGTGGGAAAGGGGGGAGCGCGGTGGCCCAGGGGCGCGCCGGAGAAATGGCAAGAGCGCAGCGCCCCTTCTATCTCTTCTGCCCCTTCTGTCCCTTCTGTCCCAAATCGCAGAAGGAGCAGCAGCACGATGCGCGGTTGCTCCTTCCCGCTGCTGTGGACGTGCCGCTGCATCGAGCGGCGATGCGACGTTGTGCTCTGTCGTCCTCATCTGTTGGCCTTCACCCAGACGACGTGTGAATACCAATCTCGTCCAGACGTTCTCTCCCCCGCTCCGCCACGACGGCACCGCGACGATGCCTTGTACACTGCACAACACCGTCAGCCGCAATTTAGCGAAATGAGACACCTGCGCGCCCCGATGGCGCGCCCTGAAGAAAAGCTAGATTAGACAGCCATGAAAAACAAGCAACCGCCAGGCAGCCCGGTGAACATATGCTTATGGAGGGATTGCCAACAAAGTACGGGGAAGGGCTATCGCGCCCATGGTGCTTCTTTATTGCGCCCTTGTGGAGCCAGGAAAGGCCTTTAATTGGCCCAAAAGCGCATATTAGCTAAGCACGCCCCATGGCACCTCTGTCCCCTGGAAGGCCCTATAATGCCCTGTAATTTTTAGCGCCCTTTCTTTTTCTGAGCTTTCTGTCGTCAACTACTTTTTTACTTAACACTGGCCAAGTGAAATAAAAATAAAAAAAATCCTCTGAAGTCAAGAGCGATATGCGAAACTATTTCAGTAATTAAAAAAGTATGAGTGTGAGTATGTGGCGTTGCGCGTCGTTTTCTACGATGTGGTTTTTTTTTTGTCTTAGGCGACGAAGAGTTACAGGGAGTTTTAGGGAGTTACAGGGGCTTAGACGCTGAAAGCTTGGGATGACAAATCATCACGTGTCGCGATTATCTAATCGGCAATTTGGTCCAATAAGCTGTGGTATTTCCAGCTCCACACGGGCGCAATAAAGAAGCACTATGGGCGCGATAGCCCTTCCCAAAGTACGGAGTACGTTGCTCTCCGTATTCTCCGCGTTAGTCCAGTTAAGATTAAAAGCGCCACCATTGGTGTGGACTCTGGTGGGAAGGCCATCCCTCCACCCAGCAACTACGACGTACGGAGTAGTGTTTCACACAACCTTGTTGTTTTCGCTCTTTGTGTTCGGCAACCGCATGCCTTGGGATTGTGGCTGTACACCGAAGGCAAGGGGGCGTGCTCTGTCCCTCTGTACGGAGTACTCTTCTTTCTTGTCCTGGAAGCTAATAATACCCAAGCCAGAATCAGCCTGACCTGGCCAACGGCCTCCGGCAGAGGCAGAAGGAAAAGAGAAAGCGTCAACGACAGACGCGAGACGGGCCCAACACGGCCTCGGCAAGGCCTCGTTCGTTCTCCCTGCCCCCCCCCCGTGCCGTGGTGGCAGCCCGTTGTCACGTCGTGTCTCCTGCACCGTCTTGCTTGAGGTAGCATCCAACGGCCAAAAGCCGAAGGCTTGCATGAGAGGATGCTTGTCTTGTGCTAGTCGATCCGATCCAGGCTGACGGCCGCTCGAGCAATGGGACGGCCGGCGACAAGCGGCCAGGCCAAGAATAGGGGGTCTGGCCTGCCCTCCCTGGCTTCGCCCTGGCTTCGCCCAGCTGACGCGATGACGAGACGACGAGACGACAAGATGAAGTGAATAATGCCAGAGGCAGATGACGACCCCGGCGCCCTTTGTCCTTGCCTCGTCTCGCCGTCTCATTGGCCTCGCCGGCCGCCCTCCCTCCGATTCTCCTAGCGTGCAACGGCTGAACTGGAGAGGAGCTTGCCAAAATGAGGTTGCAATACGAGGAGAGTTGACAAACAAAAAGAAAAAAGAAAAAAGAAAAAGGAAGAAGGGGAAAACAGTCACCCCACAACCTAGCAAAGGTCCCAGGGGGCAGCCAACGGTCTTGGGTCAGCCTAGGGCGGGCTTTGTCCAGACGTTAGGAGGGAGCCAGGGCCAACAAAGAGAAAAAAGTGGCAGAGAGAGCGAAAAGGAAAACGACAGCCTCTCCAGGCCTGGTGCCATGTGGAGAGCTTCTCTCCTCGCCGCGGCAGTGGAACTTGCTGCTTTCCCCCCCCTTCCCCCCCCCTGCTAGGTTCTCCAAGGCACTCTCCCGTCCCCCTTTTCTTGGCATGGCCACCCCTGCCTTGGCCAATAATGGAGACTGGATGTAAGCCACAGACAGGAACGGACGACGCGGGCGTTTTGTTGCCTCGACACGCGCCGCCTCGTCCAGGTAGATAAAGCCCGCCGCTCCCAGGACGGCCGCTGCGAGTGTTGCCTGTCTGCGCCTCTCGTCTCTCGTCTCTCGTCTCTCGTCTCTTCTGTCTTCTTCTCCTACCAGCCCCGTCTCGCCGTTCTCTCTGCATCACGATCCTTGCCAAACGCATCCACCGTTCCTTACACCTCTTTTAATCTTTAATCTTCTTCATCTTCTCTTCACACAACCACCGCAACCATGCTCACCAAGTCCGCTGTCCTTGCCGCCCTGGCCGTCTCGGCCGCCTCTGCCATCGAGCTCTTCCCGGCCCACCACGCCCTCAAGCGCGACCTCGTCGCCCGCCAGACCGCCTCGAGCACGGGCAACGACGCCTATGCCTGCCTGACGGCGCTCGAGTCCGTCTATGCCTCGGTGCCCACGCCCCCGGCCGAGCTCGTCTCGTGGGAGCAGACCGCCAGCATCACCGACGTCTGCAGCTTCACCCTGCCCGCCAGCATCTCGGCCGATGTGAAGTCGTATGAGTCCGAGTTCCTCGACTGGTACTCGTCGCACAGCAGCGACATCTCCAGCGCCCTGAGCATGTGCCCCCAGTACAGCAGCTACGGCGACTTCGGCGCCACCTCGCTGACGGATGCCTGCGCCACCACCGGCGCCGCTGCCACCACGACCAAGGCCGGCACCGCCAAGACGACCACGGCCACCACGGGCACCGCCAAGACGACGACCGGCACGGGCACCGCCGCGACTGCCGCAACGACGGCCACGTCGACCAACGCCGGCCCCAAGGAGACGGCCATTGTCGGCGTTGCTGCCCTCGCCATGGCCGGCGTTCTCGGCGTTGTTGCTGCCCTGTAAGGCAGCGGACGATGACTCGTGACGGCCGCGGGGCGGATGGAGGCGAACGGACCATTCTGTTTCTTTTTGGCTCATTTCTTTGTGTTTTGTACAGAACCCCTTTTGTTCCTTTGATGTAATCAAATCCCGCCCTATTTTTCTGTCTTTTCCTTTTTTTTTTTTCCTTTGGTGGGCGGCTTGTGCCAATTCGAGCCAGACAGCCTGAGCAGCTGGCTCCAACGGACGATGAGAAAACAAAACAGTGCTGTGTCAAGTAATAGCCCACGGCAGCCGGTGCTGCAAAATTGAATTTCCTCCCCCCCATGTGTTGATATCGTGTAGCTCTGCTTCAGCTGTATTTTGTGTCCTGAACTCCCATTTATCGAGCGCGTCCTATTGGTTGCAATGTGACGTCCCCCCCCCTACAGCTTGCTGTCTTTCCACACCGGCTCCCGCCGCTCCACAAAGCTCAGCACGCCCTCCTTCATGTTCTCGCCGCCGTCCATGGCGCTGTACATGCCGCGGTCCAGCAGGTCCGTCGCCAGCTCCGGCGCGATCCCCTCCCACCCCAGCCGCAGGCCCTCGCGCGACACCACCACGGCGTCCGGCGAGTTGGCCGCCACCGCCGCCGCCAGCTGCACCGCCGCCGCCACCACGTCCTGGCCCGCCGGCACCACCGTGTTGACCACGCCCCACCGCTCCATCTCCGCCGCCGTGAACGCGCGGCCCGTCAGCGCCATCTCCGCCGCCCGCTGCCGGCCCAGCGTGCGCACGATGCGCGGCAGCGCGCCCGCAATGGCGACGACGCCGCGCCGCACCTCGGGCAGCCCGAACGTGGCCGCCTGCGCCGCCACCACCAGGTCGCAGTTGACCGCCATCTCCATGCCGCCGCCGAGGCAGATGCCGTTGACCGCTGCCACCACGGGCTTCTTGCCCGTGCGGTTGCTCAGCCCGCCAAAGCCGGTGCTGGCCCAGCGGTCCGTCTTGGGGGGCTCAGTCGTGCCGGCGCCAGCGGCGGCGGTGGCAGCGGCCTGGCGATCGTTCCACTCCTTGAGGTCGGCGCCCGCGCAAAAGGCCCGGCCGCGGCCCGTGACGACGGCGCAGCGCAGCGCCGGCTCGTTGTCGAACCAGCGGAACAGCTGGTCGAGGGGGCCGTGGTGGGTCGTGGGCAGCGAGTTCAGCTGGCGGGGGCGGTTGAGGGTGACGAGCAGGACGTGCGGCGCGGGGAAGGAGACCAGCACGTCGGGCACCGCGGGCGGCGGCGAGCGGAACGTGTGGGAGGCCATGGTGCCGCCGGTTGTGCGGAAGAGAGAGAGAGAGATAGAGAGGCAGAGAGGGAGAGGGGGTGGCCGAATACGAGAGCCGCAACAGAGATGCGCGGCACGAGAGAGAAACAGAAACGGGAGGCACAGAGGCTGTGAAGGAAACGCAGCGCAGGACAGGGTCAAGGCCTATGGAAGCCGTGCTCGCTGTGAACAAAAACAAAACTCTGGGGTAGGGAGACGAGCCGTATATGTCGTGCCGATCGATCTCGGGGTGCTGTTGTATGCTTACAGCCGCCCCAGTTTTCTCAGCCCCCAAAACTCACAACGCGGGGGAGCCTCGGCAGTCGCGGCGCTTCCTCGTCTCCGCTCGCCAGGGACGCTCGCCGCGCCGCGCATTCGCTCCAGCTTCTCTGTTACACCATCACTCTCTGCTCACTCCACGCACAACCCCGACGGGGGATGTCCGTTGCAGTAAAGACGCCGTACTATGATTCCTGGAAGCTGTGGTGCCAGCTATCGTACACGTGCCCAATCTTGCTCTCTGCAGTTTGTTTCTAAGCGTCTTGCATTGTGCAGCTATTGCAGTGGCCGTCCCCCCCCCCCCCCCCCAGCGTCGCCCGGCGTTGCTCCTTTCGTGTAGCCGAGCCCCACAAAAGCCGGCAGCAGCCTCGTCGTCCCAAGCCCGGGGGCGGCCTGCCTCCTCTTCCTCGCAGCCTTGCTTACGCAGGCAGGCCGCGCTTCTCGCTCTCCGTGAAGAAGATGACCATGCGCCACAGCTTCTTGACCAGGTCCTCGGCCGCCTCGTCCAGCGCCTCCTGCAGCTCCTCCACCAGCGCCTCGGGCGAGCCGTGCTTGCGCAGGTGCGCCTCGACGACTTCGACCAGGAACTGCTCTTGCACGCCCAGGTACTCGACCACCTTCTTCTCCACAAACGGCCGCAGCTTGTCCCGCACAATCGTGTCGTCCTTGTCCATGTACTCCCACTGCACCGGCCACGCCCACAGCCCCTTCTTCTCCGTCGGAATCTCCTGCGCCAGCGCCCGCACCGCCTGGTTGATCTCCTCGTCCGACATGTGCGCCGTCGCCGACATGGGCTCGAACTTGATCGGCACCAGCTGCCGCTTGGTCGCGCTCTCCTGCTCCTCGTCGTCCAGCAGGCCCTCCACCTCTGCCACCGTGCGGCGCGTGGGCCCGCCGCGCTGCGCCTGGTTGCGCTGCGCCGCCGCACCAAACGAGATGGTGACGCGCTGGGGCGCCGCGGCCACGTCGCTCTGCCCCTTTCCTCTGCCGATCTCTCTGCCGCCATCCTCGTCGTCCTCCTCGTCCTCGTCCTCGCCTCCCCTCCTCCTTGCCTTCCGCCTGCCGTCGTCGTCGTCGGCACTGCCCCTACCCATTTCCAGGGCCTGTTGGTCGAGGAACGTGTCGGCCATACCACGCGCCGTCTCCATCTCGGCGGCCTGCTTCCGCAGCTCGCTTTGCTCGGCACGGAGGTCGTCGGCGTCGCGCGCCTCCTCTTCGGCCCGGTCGTGCGCCCGCTTGCGCAGCCACGCCGGATGGTCGCGGTAGTACAGGCTCGTTTTGCGCGCAGCCTCGCGCTCGTCGTCCCAGGTTCTGTCACGCTCGAGCGCCTCCTCGTGGTGCCGCACGGCATTGTCCGCCTCGGCGCGGTCGCGGTCCTTCTCGCGCTCGAGCGCCGCGGCCCGCTGGCGCTCGCGGTTCGCCCACTTGCGCTCCGCTTCCTGGTACTGCTTGTCCTCCTCGGCCTTTTGCCGCCTCTGCTCGCGCTGGTACAGCTCTTCGTCGCTGGCGTCCGTGTCCGGGTCATCGTCTTTTGCACGGCGATTGTTGTGGCGGTGGTGGTGGTCGTCACCGTTCAAGGTGCCGCCATTCACAAAACCGCCGCCTGCGCCCCGCGGCCCCAGCGGGATGCTGTTGGTGCCCGGCTGGGCCGCCACCGGAGACCCCGGCCGCGCAGCCCGCGCATTGGTTTCCTCGCCGTTCCGACGCCGCTCCAGCTCCTCCATCTCCTGCTCGCGGTGGAGCCGCTCGAGGTCACGCTGTGTGCTTCGGTCGCGGAAGGATGCAATCTCGGACGCAACCATCTCACGCATCTCTGCGGGAATGTCGGCCAGCTCGTCCTCTTGCTGCACTGGGGGGGCGCTCGCCGCCGCCTCAGCGCCGTCGCCATCCGCCATGACAACGTCAACGTTTGCGTCCCGAGTGGCGTCACGCGGCGGTGGGTAAAAGAGGTCGTGTATTGCAGCGTCGAGAGCGGTTTTTCTGGCCTTAAGCCTCGTCTTCGCTTCTTCCTTTGCCTCATCGCTCAGCTTCTCTTGGTATGCCTCGATGTACTTGAGGCTGACCGGGTCGAATGCGATCTGCAGCCTTGTCTTTGCAAAGTCTTTGTATTCGCTTTCAGCGCCATCGCTGCCGTCTCCCTTCTCCTCCTCGTCCTTTTCGGGTTTCTTGGTGCTGCTGTCGTCGCCATCGCCATCGCCATCTTCATCTTTGTTGCTTCTGCTGCTGCTGTTGTTATTGTCGTCCTCGGCGTCCGTCATTTTGTCGTCCTTGTCTGTTGACTTTGCAGCACTGTCGTCTTTTGGCTCTTGCTTCTTTCGTGGCACCTCGACGTCCTTGAGCAGTTCGATGGCTGCAGCCAGCGAGTCCACGTCGTCGTAATGTGCAAAGCCAAACAGTTTGTCCTTGCGATCAGACAAATGCGACTTGGCCGAGTCCCATCGCCGCAGCCGTCCCACGAGGCCCAGTAGCCGCTCTAACGCCGCCTCGCCCCCGACGCCGTCGGGCACATTGTACACAAAGATTGTCCGTAGCTTCTCCTCGTTGCTGGGCGGCGCATGTGCGTGCATGTTGTCGCGTATGGCAGCGCGCGCCTGCTCGAGACTGCCTCCACCACCACCCGGCGCACGGTCGCCGCGCTCACCTCTGTCGCCGCGGTCTCCGCGGTCGCCACGATCAAACCGGTCGAAGCGGTCGCCACCGCGGTCCCCTCCGCGGTTGTCGAATCGGTCGAAGCGATCAAACCGGTCGCCGCCACCATAGCGATCCTGGCGGAAGTCGGGCCGCATGGGTGGGCCACCAGTGCTGCTGCTGGCCGACAGGGGTGTATCCGGCTCCCGTCGGCCACCGCCAAGGCCACCTGAGGGGCCGGTTGGGATGCCGCCATAGCTGTTGCTGCCGTGGTGTGCGAGTGGGAGATTGGGCCGCGCGGGGAGAGAGGATGCGCCGCCGCTGGGACCGGTCGGCGCCCCGGGCACGCCGCCGCCGACGGGGCCGGTTGCGCCGCCGAGGCGGATCACAGGAGAGTTGAAGTTCATGTTGGCGAGGTGCGGCGGGGGTTGGAAGGAAGGGGGTGGGATTCCGCTTAGTCGATTAGCATGCGTCGCACTTTGAGGCTGGTGCATACCAGGCGGTGGCGCCATGCCCGGAACAGGAGACATGCCTGGAGGTGGGACTGTTCGCGAGGGGGGGAGGGGGGGGGAGGGGAAGGAGTTAGCCGGACTGTTGATATGCCAAACAGAGAGACGAGGAGAAGCTGCAAAGACAGCGCCTACCTGTGCCCGGGTACCCTACGGGGTTCGCGCCGCCATATGGGTTGTAGTTTGGGGGCCCGCCATAGTGGTGGCCTAGACGACAACGTGGTCAGTACATGTGCAGATCTCTTGGCAACGGAGCAAAGCCGCGGCAGAAGAGCTCACCTCCGTATGGGTTGTACGCCATCGCGAGATTTCGAGGCGCCGAAGAAGCTGAAAGTCGTTGGCCTCAACGAGCCATGGGCGTCCTCTCCCGCCAGTCGCAGACAGAGAGAAGCGGTCGGCGACAGATGGTCTGCTTCAGCAGTCGATTGCAACGGTCACTCCGAAGGTGGAAGCGCAGAATAAGAATACAGCGTCGTTGGTTGTTGGGGAGATCAGGACATTGACGGCCGGGGAAAACGTTGCGACAGAAGGAATTCTGACTGGAACTGGGCCAGAAGCTGCATTAGGCCTGCTCCCAAGGGCGTAGCGCGACCAGGAAGGAGCGAGCCTGGCGCCGGCGCCGGAACATTGTATTGCCGAATAAATTTTAAGAGCCGACGGGGCCAGGCCGGCAGCCACAGCACCTTCCGTCGACCCAGACGATAAATCGACAGCTTGGAGGGACGACCGCGATCTGTCCATTGCAGACGGCATCTTCCGACTGCCAGCCCCCAGAACGCCGCAGGTGAGCCAATCTGACTCCCGACTCCTGCCTGCACGTCCACGGTCCCCCCATCCACTGCCCTGCGGTGCTAACGGCTGCGCTAGGCATGGAGCTCCAACGATTTGCGCGGTCTGCGCTGGGCGGCCTGGCGCGGACGACGACGACGGCGAGGACGACGGCGATGGCGACGATGACGACGACAACAACATCAGCGACAGCGGCAGCGGCAACAATACACAGCGTGGCCGCTCGCGCGCTGTGTGCGGCGCGGCCGTCAACGCGCCTTGCTCGCTTCGGCGGCCCGCGACAGTTCTCCACGACAGCCCTGCGCCTCTCGCTGCCGTCCCCGACGCCAAGGGCGCCGTCCGGCAGCAGCTCTTCCTGGCCCCCCAAACGCGCCCCAGCGCCGACAGAAAACACCTCTTCAGCCACCGCCACTGTCGCCGCCGCCGCCGCTTCATCCTCCTCCTCCTCTTCCCCTTCCTCCACCCCCCCATCCAACCCCCTCAAAGACCTCTACTCGTCCGACAACCCCGCCCAGTGGGCCATGTGGTCCAGCGACGACTTCCACAAGCGCCACCTCGGGGGCGACGGCTCCTCCCGGGGCAGCAGCAGCGGCGGCGGCCGCGGCGGCGGCGGCAGCAACTCGGCCGACACCCGCGTCAAGCTGCGGCCCATCACGGGCCGCACGGTCTACGTGGGCGGGCAGATCGACCAGGCGCGCGCGTTCTTCATGGCGGACATGCTGGCCATGCGCAACGGCGTCAAGCGTGACTTCCAGTCGCAGCGCTTCCACATGCGGCCCGGCCTCCGGCGGAAGCACAACCAGGCGGTGCGGAGCAAGCGCAAGTGGAACCGCACCGTCAAGGCGGCGGTAATGCGGGTTCGCGAGCTGACGAAGCAGGGCTGGTGAAAGGGAATCAACCCCCCCCCCCCCCTTCCCTCCAGCCCCGGGTGGTCGGCGGGATAGCAAGGGCATCAGTGTTCATCACATGTAGTATTAAGGCAATCACAAAAAAACATAGAGCAATGAAGTAAAAGAGGATTCCGAGTCCCACGATGTATATGTACACGTTTTGATTTGGTTCGCGTTCCTGTACCTTCCCCCCAGTCCCCTTTTCTCTCCCCTGAGAATTCAGTCATACTCCAGCTCGCGCGTCGGACTCGGAATGGGACTCATCTTGATCTTGGGCCGGCTGCGGAAGATGGCCTCGGCGTCGTCCTGCCCGCCGGCCATGAGCTCTTCTGCCAGCATGGTGGTGTCGTCGCCGTCGCCGTCGCCGTCGCCCTCGTCGACGGTTGGGAAGTAGCCGCCAGCACCGCCGTTGGCAGCGGCGTCCCGCCGCGACGACGCCGTGGACAGCGCAGCGGCAGACGGGCCGACGCCCAACGACGACTGCCGGGCCTTGCGCTGTGAGCGCCGGCGCTCGAGCTGCGTCTTCTGCCGCGACGCCTCGAAGCCGGCCATGCTCTTGCGCGTGCGGGCGACAAGGTCTTCGTAGCCGCCGTTGGTGGCCGCTGCGGGCGCCCCTTGCGGGGCATACCGACCATCGTTTGTTCCAGGAGGAGCGGCAGCGTCGGTGCCTCGATGGATAGCGCGTGCGTCCGGCAGCGGGTCACGGCGGTCGCTGCCTCTGCCCTTTGCATGGTAGCCACCGTCGTCGTCGTAATCCTCGTCGTCATCGTCGTCGTCGCTGTCGCCATGGGCGGGAAGCAGCCGACCGCCTCGCGAGGCACGCGCCATGGACAAACGCGTCCGATCAGCCAGCGAGAGCGTGTGCCGTGGCCGCTTCATGGGCGACGGGGAAGCGTTGCTCATCGAGGCGAGGATTTGGTCGGCAAGCTCCTGGGACGGCGATGCGGCCGCGGTTTGGCCGTCCTCTGGGGGCGGTGGCTGCAAGACAATGGAATGCTGTGGAGTCGACACAAGCTCGAGCGGGCCGTCGTCGTCCGAAGGGGGGGAGGGCGGGGGCGGCGAGCGGTCTGGGGAGGGCGTTCGAGGCGCCGGAGGCCATTGTTGCGGTGGCGGCGGCGTTGCCCGGGCCGCCCTGAGCGGCGGCCGGATCGGCGGCGACAGCTGGCGCCGTCGAATCGGCAGAGGCTGGTCTACCTGGATGGTTGCTGCGCGCTGGATTTTGGGAGGCAGAAACTCGTGCGGCTCGGGCTCGTCGTCAGAGTGGTACGACTTGACGCTAAAGGTCATGCTCTTCTTCGTCAACAGAACCCGCCGCCGCGTAGGCGACTCGGAGTCTTCGCTGGGCGGGGCAGAAATCGGCTGCTGGACAAGGGGGTGTTCGTCAATGTCGCTAATGTCGGACTCGACGTCCTGCGCTGTCTCCTGCGCCGTCTTGCTTTCGGTCCTGCCATGGCCCGAAGGCTTTTTCGTGTCCGTGGCTCTCCGGGTGCGGAGGAGGGTGGCTAATGACTCCGTGTGGCTGTCTTGCGGCTTGTCGATGCGGGCCAGCTCGTCCCGGAAGCTCTGCAACAGGCCGGCATAGTCGGCATTGTAGGGAGGTTCCGCGGACTTGGCGGAGCCCTTCCGAGGGCCGGCCAACACCGGGTAGAGGCCACTGTGGGCGCCAAAGCCCAGATCGACGCCCTTCTTTTTCTTCCTCTGCGCCCTTTCGGGTGCTTTCGACGTCGTGCCCGCAGTTGGCTTTCCCAGGACGTGTTGGCTGAAAGCGTCCCACCTTTGCAGCCTGTCTTTCTGGGCAGCTACTCTCTTGTCCAGCTGTCCGAGAAGTCCACCGTCACTCTGGCTTTCCAGTTCGCCCAGCCGCCCCGCCCGTACGCGCCGCCAGACACGGTCACGTGGCGCAGAAAGGAGGCCGTCCTTGCGCGTGCGGTCGTCGCCATAGAGAAGGGTGTCCATCCACCGGTCGCTGCCGGACCAGTTGTTGCGCACGAGACGCTGCAGGTGCAGCTTGACGTCATCGGACACGGCTGCCACCGCCGTGCCCCGAGAGGTCTGCTCTTCTTCGTCCAGCGCTTTGGAAAGCTCCCGCTTGCGTGCAATGCTTCGTTCTTTGAGTGACAGCAACTCGGCAAAATCCTTGTACCGTGCGCGCGCCGCCTCTTTGTCGCGGAGGATCCTGGAGAGCGAAGCCTTGTGGGCGAGGATCAGGGCGTTGAGCTCCGTCCGGTCGGCCGAGTAGCCGCGGTTCTCGAGGGCGACGTTGCGGGCCACCGTGGCAGAGTCATGCGGCTGCAGCCCCTCCCCCTCCCCCTCCTCCGTGACCACCTTCTTTAGGACGGCGGACGAGAACGCGGCCAGGATCTCCTCGAGGCGCTCGCCGCGGCACTCGTCGAGCATCGTCTTGCGCAGGATGGTGTCGCGGCCGAGGGCGCCGTTCTTCTTTGCCTGCTCGAGGCCCCGGAGCAGGGCAGTGCGTAGGTTGACTGACTGGACCTGGTCGGCCGGCGGGAAGTACATCTGCATTTTCTAGGTGGTGGGAGAGGGGTGGGTTTAGCGGGAGAAACCATCGGGAGAGGGGGGGGGGGGGGGTGTCATATTTGGACAAGAGCAGAGCAAGCACCTACACGTCTCACTTCCTCTGGATCCCAGAGGCAGAAGAGGTGGTACAGAGCCCACTCGACGCTCTGGATGCGCTTTTTCTGGCCCTGCGTGGCATCTTTCGTGGCAAAGGTGCGGGCGGTGATGCCCGGCCAGTCAGGGCGCAGGTCCAGGTCCAGCAGGCGCAGGTTGGTGAGGAAGACAGACACATGGGACGTTGAAATCGGGATCTGGCAGGAGGTAGAGGCGGAGGTGGGGGTGGAGGCGGAGGCGGAGGTGACGGAGGTAGTAGCAGTGGTGCTCGAGCTGCTGACAGCGGCATGCGGGTTGCTCACCAACTGCGCGCCGAACGCAGCAGTGGACTTGCCGCCCGGCATGCGACTCGACCTCGTCCGCGACAGCATCGACGTGGGAAGCACTGTGGCCATGAGGACATTTTCAGGAGGCGGAAGGGGGGGAGGCGTGATCGTTGCTAGAAAATTGCGCGCGCAGGCAGGGGAGGGGGGAACCTTGGGGGGGGGGGGTTTGTCGTCGTAAGATCGAGCACGTCGAGTGCAGGTTGGGTCGAGGTCGGCGGGCAGATGGCAACAGAACAGGCCGCTCACCGCATAATGCGACTGCGACGGACGGCACGACGCTGGGCAACTACCAATGCATAAACGTCAACACCCGCCCGACCTGGGCCAATGGCAGTGGGTTCGGGTTTTGACCTGGCGTGGTTGGTTGCTGGTGGTGGGGTTGTCGAGGGCCGGTGGTTAGCTGGGGTCTGTTAGCGGCTGGGTGCCCAGCCCTGATCGACGGTTTGCTGTTGGCTAACCCGGTATCGGCGTGGTGCGTGTGGGTGTAGGTTGTGGGTGTTGGGCGAGGCTGTGGGCGACGCTCTGGCTGTGTCACGACGTGGGGCCCAGGATGCAGGCGTTGACGATGGAAGGGAAGGAGGGCGCTGTGAGAGAACGAGCACTGCTGCTTCGCTCTTGCTGCATCCAGGCAGGTGTCGTTCGCGGGCTGGAAACAGCGCTGTCGGGCTCACGTGACCATGGCCTCTCGACGCCTCTTGTTGCTGCTCCCTTCGATGCTCGTCCCCCTCGAGCGCACAGGGCGGCGGCATAACGTCACACAGCCAAGTCAGAACCGCATATTTTCGATGCGCTCTGGACCGTGCATGGCTGCCTACCAGCTTCCTGCTCCCAACGGTAGGTGGGCGAGTAGCAGCTTGGTTCCGTTCCCAGGGATCTGGGATTTTGGGATCCGGTGCCACTGGCCGAGGCGAGGGCAACCCGTCCCCGAGGTCCCCGGTTCGAGTCGAGTGCGGCAAGCCGGACCGAGGGAGATTCCCGGGGTTGTTTCGTAGGAGGACCAGCACTGATTGGTCCTCACGGGACTCCCCAACAACGGTGCGCTCGCCGCGGAGAAGCAGCCCGCCCGTACGGCTGGCCGACAACGCGCTTCGGCGCAAGCTGCAGAAGCAATCCGGGCCCGTGACGGTGAAGCAGAGCAACTTGGCTCTGTGTGGGATGGTGCCTCGTCTCCAGATGTTTTCCATTTGATTTCTTCCTTTTTTGTCATATTTTATTATGTTTTAATATATTTTATTTCTCTTGCATTACTGTCCCCGTTGTCGTTAATTATCTTGGGCATGAGAGGCACCGGTCGTTTGCATTTGAGAAAGTGTGATATGTATATGATGAATGACTTGCTCAAGCTCAGATAAGCAAACGGGATACAGACAAGAGAGAAGCAAACGATACAATAGGAGAGGAATTCGTAGACCTTCGACCGTCTCGTCAACCAGAGAACCGGACAACGCCTGAACAGTCTGCATTTTTCACCGCCGTATCCAGCGGGTGTGCTGGGCAGTCTGGTGCATACCAACAGCTTCGCCTCCCCCCCCCCCCTTCTTAGTAGTTCTGCCACAGCTCTTTCCGGAAGCCCTCGGTCAACCGCTTGTCCTCGCCGTAGATCTCCTGCCAGCCGACAAAGCCCCGGTCCAGCACGTAGACCGTCTGCTGCTGCTGCTGCTGCTGCCGCTGCCGCACCTCTCGCATGTACTGCAGGGCCGCCCCGGGCCCCCGCTGCTGCGACAGTGCGCAGTGGAACACCACCACGTCGGCGTCCTGGACGTTGCGCACAAGCGTTGGCAGCATCGCGTCGAGGCTGCCCGACGGGAAGTGCAGCGAGCCCTTGATGTGGCCGCCAATGTGGTCTGCCCAGTTAGCAGGGGCGCTCCAACATGTACACGCATGGGGAAGATGAGGGCGGAGGGCACTGCGCACCGTCGTCCCGCACATCGACAATGGCGAGCTTCTTGGAGGCAGCGGGCCCGGCGAGAATCAGGTCCGCCAGCTGGGCTGCGGAGATGCGCTGGAGCGTCGCAATAGAGGCCATGGCTGGCGCGAACAGGGCTCGAAATGAGGCGAGGGGTCGAGGGCGGTCGAGGGCGGCCGTGCGAGCCAGGATGCGAGTTGCACCGTTCAGCGGACAGACGTCGTTGGATTTGGCGGGCGTTTTGGGCATGGAAAAGAAGGCACACTACGGCGGTGACAAAAGTGGGGCCGATATTCACGTAGGGGCTCTGCAAGGCTCCCGCCCAACCTCCACGCCGTCAGCTCACAGGCGAGCATCTACGGCTTGTTCGTTCAACGGAAAAGCACTGTGGCTCTTTTAAAAACAATACGCTGTATCTCTGCTATGAAAGGCGTGCCCCCCAGCAGTCCCCGTAAGTTGTATATGCGCCTCCCAGAACCCTCCCCCTTCGGACCACTGCCTATGTGACCGCGCCAGTGGCCATGCTTCGCCTTCTTTTTTCTGGCCATACTTTTATTTCTTCTCTTCATCCAATGCCTCGCCCGCTGGTCCGCTCGTCTTGACGCCGGCGAGCGCGTCGTCTGCATCAGCCGTCCCGTGGCTGCCGCTGCCGTTGCTGTCAGCCCCAGCGGGCACGCCTTTGATGCTGCTCGCCCGGCTCACGCCGGCACTCTCCGGGTCCTCGAGGCGCAGGCCAAGGTGTTTGTGCATGTCCGGGCCATCACCGTGGCTGCCCTTCCAGTCGGCGGGTCGCATCTGAGGGACCTCGCCGGGCGGTTCCTGGGCAGCTGGCGGCCCTTCTGGTGATCCTGATCCCTCCTCTTTGTCATTTCCCTTCTCTCTCCCCTCCCCTTGCACGGCTTGGACGGCCCGCCATACGACGGCAATCCGATCCGCTGCCCGGCTCCCCTTTTGGCTGCTGCCCTTGATGCCGTCCAGCTTGTCCCAGTCGATGGCAAAGACGCCGCTGTCGTCGGGCCGGCCGGCCTGCTCGGGCCCGTTGCCCTCAAAGTACACGTTGAACCAGACGTGTGCCACCGACGTCACCATGGTCAGGCCCATGCTGGCCGTCGTCTTGTTGCGCCGCTCGAGGCTGATGTTGACGTCGCTGTTGGGCACGCGCACCGGCTGCTGGGGCCGGAAGACCACGGCTTGCCCGCCCGGCTCGTCGGCGGCCGCGTAGCGGAAAGACTGCGCCCGCAGCTGCCGAGGCTGCCGTGCCGAGTCTGCCTGCGCAGGGGGCGGCGGTGAATTCGACGCGCTCATGGTGGCCCCCGGTAACGGGCCGTCTACACTGATGTTCAGCCCGGCGGTGCTGGTCATGCTGCGGCGAGGGTGGTCCATGTTTGGGCTGCTGCCGTCCATGGCGTTGCTGGCCGTGCCGGCGCTCGCCCCCCATCCTATCAGGTTATCCGTCTTGGACCTTGCGATGCTGCTGAGGTTGCTGCCGCTGGTACCACTGCCGTTGCCGTTGCCGTTGCCCTTGTCCCCTGCGCTCTCAATGTCTTGTAGGTTGCGTCTGCTCCTCGAGCCGCTCCTTTCCTTGGACGTAAACGACCCGGCCATGTCCGACACCAGGTCGATCAGCCCGCCGCCGCCCGGCGCATCCCCCTCCACCACGAAGCGCTCGTGGTTCTTAAGCATGTGCAGCACCTGGATCTGCTTTCCCTCGTCCGCGTAGCCCTCGACGGCCAGCTTGACGCCGTGCCGCAGGCCCCAGACGTGGATTTCGACGATCTCGACGGCGCGGTCCCGGTACGCCGGCTTGCCGTGCTGCGTCCACCGGTCCACGTACCCGATCCACCGCAGCTGCGAGGGGATGGTGATGCCGCCGCCGAAGCCCGGCCGCATGCGCCGCTCCGTGAACCGGTCCAGCGCCTGCTGCGGCGTCCACCCGCACTCGGCAATCAGGTAGCTGCACGCCATGGTGCCCGAGCGCCCCTTGCCGGCCTTGCAGTGCACGACCACCACCCGGTCGGAGCCGCCCTCGGTCGCGGGGTCGCGCCGCGCACGCCCTTGTGCCCCCAACGGCCCCGCTGGGCCATCGCGTCCGTCCTGCCCCTCTGGTCCCTCTGGTCCCTCCGCCCCCTCCGCCCCCTCCGCTCCCCCTGCCCCTGCGAGCCACTGCCGCATGCTCTCGACGATGAGCGGCACGAGGCGGAACGGCGGCGGGTGGTGGTCCGGCCAGGGGTAGTGGCGGATGCGGTGGTACACGGCGTCGTCCGGGTAGCCCGTGCCCTCGGCACGAAACTCCCAGATGGACCAGCGGTCGCCGTGTTTGCGGTCGAGGAAGGCGACGAGGCGGTCCAGGGGGTTGCGGTACGCCAGCTGCGGGTACGTCTGCGAGGGTCCGGAGCTGGTTGGGGGACGCGCACGTCAGCCTTTGGCGAGAGGTTCTGCCCGACAGGGCCGCTCACCCGGCAAAAAGGCCATGCCGCACACACACTCACGTTGCAATGATGTTGGAGGTCACGTAGCAGAGGTCGAGCCCGGTTTCGCCATGGCGGGCGCGCGGCCCGGCAACGATCTGGCGGAGGAGGTAGGCCATGCTTTGCGGCGCGGAGGTTGCATCGGCCGGGACAACGAAAGCGTGGAACCCCAGAACTCTAACAAGAGGGGGGGGGGGCTTGGCTGAGCAAACAGGAATGGCGACTGTCTCAAAGGCGTAGTTCAAGCAGGGCTGAGACAGACTGAGAGAAGGAGAGAGAGCTGCAGGCAATACGACGTCATCCATGCTTATAGCGCGGTGCTTCTGTGGGGGACGTTTGGGGGGCTACGTCAGCGTCCTTAGGCGCGTCCTTAGGCGCGTGGCCCTCTGTTACTCCGTAAGATATCTTACATATTAGGCGGCTCTCAGCGCTGGGCGTATTTGTTGTCTCCTCGCGCCTCTCGTGCTGTCTTGCTTCACGTCCATCAGATGAATATGACGGGGTTCGCTAGTTTTCTGAACAATGCACAAAGTAAACACGAGCTCACTGAACGCGCGACTTATCCTACCGCCCTCCGATCTTACTGCCCCCTGGCAAGACTCGGCGACCGTCGGTCGCTGCAAAGACATCACCACCAGACACAATGAAGAGCACAGGCAATCGTTGACAGTCGAGAACGAGGAGAAATGGAAATGGACAAGGAAAAGAATAGCAGCCAACAAACACAGTTGAGCGTAAAGTACCGTACACGCGCCTGGCCGCCTGCTGCAGGGCGCGCGGCAGGGGACAAGAGACTGTTAAAAACAGCAAGACAAGGAAGAACAAAGAACAAGATAAGCCAAAGGTTCGCCATATTTTATCTTTGAAAAACAGAAAAGCAAAAAGAAAACCCTGCCCGTCTCGCTCGGCCCTCGTCGTCTCGTACAAACCACCCATAGACAACCCCCATCCCATCCACCACTCTCCTTTCTTCGACGCACCGTCCCCCTCCTCTCTCCGTCTAAACAAAGAGGTAACTCATCTCGTTACTTCTCGCCCTTCTCGCTCACATGCCGCTCCTTGGGAAAGGCGATGTTGTTTGTAAAAATAGAGACAACCCAATAAATCCATGGGCCCAGGGCCGCTTGTCTCGGTTCGTTTGGTGGCCAAGGCGAAAGATCCGTTAATACCAGCGGACTGTCCTGTGCGCGACATGTGGCAACACGCGAGAACATTTGTCGCCCGTCGCTGTAGCGGGTAAGTAGGCAAGTCGCTTGGTTTTCGTGCACCGGAGGCTGTTCCGCACGGGTGAGGGGGGGGGAGGGATCGCCCCGCCCCCCTCCCTCTCCTCCTTGATCTGAATCGCCCTTTACTGCGTCTTGCGGGGTGCCTGGGCGGCGCCGCCGAGGTACTTTTGCAAGTCCGTGGCCGCATACGCCTGGCGCACGCCCATCTTGACGTTGTCCCACACCTGGCGCACCGTCGGGTTCATGCCCTGCGCGCCGGTCAGGTTGTCGATGCGGGCCTCGATCTGGGCAAAGGTGCCCTGGACGTGCGAGCTCTGGGCGAAGCGGGCACGCAGGAAGGCAGAGTAGACACTGATCAGGATCCACGAGCCCTTGGAGAAGGTCAGGGCCGACAGGAAGAGACGCAGCCAGAGGACAATCTCGAGCAGTGCCACCACGGACATGGACGAGTCGTAGTACTGCTTGACAAACTTGCCGATCGAGTCGGCAACGGGGTGGGTGGCGTACTGGGGCTTGGGGGCAGCGCCGCCGGCGGGCGAGGCGGCACCGGCGTTCAGCTGCTGCGGCGGCGACAGGGTGGGGATGAGGTTGGTGCGCGTGTAGGTGGCGACGTGGAAGACGGAGTAGATGGTGTAGGGCAGCAAGGCGAGGATGGTCTGGCGCGAGTAGAGCCAAACAATAGCCAGGACTGGGGAAAAGGGAAAGCGGAACGGTGGTTTCCGGTCAGCACGGCGTACGGATGGGGCGGTGTGGCCGCAGTCGGCAGGGAAGGGGACTCGGCAAGCAACTCCGAGAGAGCAGAGGGCACAGAAACACGAAAAAAAAGACTGTGAAGAGATAGGGATAGACCTACGGAGATATTGGACGTTCTCGTCGCTGAGGAGGCCCAGCGCACCGGCGGCACCGGCGGGCACGCGGCCACCCTTGGCGCGGGCCTTGAAGGTCTTGTAGACCACAATGCCGTAGGTGGCAGCGGCGGCGACAAAGGCGGTGCGGTAGGCGAAGCGGGGGGCAAAGGTAGAGTAGTTGAAGCGGATCCAGGACAGCGAGTACCGCAGGGTGCAGAGGATGAGCGTGAGGTGACTGGGAGAATTGTGTTAGCATTCGGCAACCCGTGCCACGACCGGTGGTCTTGCCGATGCCCCATCAACGGGGACCGTCGCGGGGCGGTTATCGGAAGGGGGGGGGGGGGGGGGAGAGAGAGAGAGAGAGAGAGAGAGCGAGAGAGAGCGAGAGAGAGAGATGGAGGAAGCAGTCTCGGACGACAGAGCGACAACAGGACGACGTACCCGACAAACCAGCCGACTTGTTGAAGCGAGACACGTTAGCACGACGATGCAGCGCAAGGGGGGGAGGGGCGCGGAATGCTCCTGGAGACCTACATTGCAGCGTCTTTGCGAGGGTCAGCAGGCGCTCGGTGAGCGGCAAGCTCGCAGCTGGAGGAGGCGCCATCGCGGAGGGATAGAACGCGGCGTCGGCGGTGAAAGAATAAAGAAAAAAGAAAAAAAGACAGCAAAGCAGGAAGCGGACGGGTCGTGGACTGCGCGGGCGTTTGTGCGATGTGGCGGTGGTTGTCGCGGACGGCGATGTTTTTGCTTGGGGGGGAGGTTGGTGGGTTTGTGCGTGCGGCGTGGGTTGCGTCGAGATTTCCCTGCCTGTGAGGGGATTAACGACGTGGCCTTGCTCTCAGAGGCAGCCGGGGGGAGCTGAGGGGAGGGCCAGGCGGCCAGGCGGCCAGGCCAGAGGCCAGCAGGGAAGGCGCCAGAGCTGGAGCAGCCTGGCTCCACAATGGTGGCCTGTGCGTCATTGACTCAGCGTCGGTTCGGCGGCAGAGCTCCTCTGCGGGCTTCACAGGCCACCGCGTTCCAGCAACGGCCCAGCTTTCCACGTGGACTGGCTGTCGCAGCTTCGTTCCTTCCTGCGCAGGCCGGGCCGTGGTGACGATGGCGCGTTGGCCTCGATCGCCACTGGAGACGAAAAGCTTCATTTTGTCGCAAGTGCACGACCGCCGCGCACAACGCCCCGCGGGGCCCAGCCACCAGCGATAGCACTTTTTTTCTTCTCTCGCGCGTTGCCCCACTGGCGTCAACGTCATCCCTGCTTAGCAAAGGGTTGGCTTTAGTGCGATCTGCTGTACGGAGGACCGAGTACAGTCTCGCCGTCGACAAGTTTCTTGTTCTGTCCAAGTACCTTACAGGAGACGATGCAACCATGGCCTGACCCCGTGCTCGAGCCGCAAACTATGTATTAATGACCAGCCGCAGGGCTGCTGGATAGCGCTACGACTCTTTCGTCTGGAGCCACCCCCGCCCGAGCCTGCAAAGACGTCAAGACGTCAACGGCAGGCATGGGGCGAACCTCCGCCGTGCGGGCTCCGGACGTGCAGCCCTGCTGATGCCAAAGCACGGCACAGAAGCGCAAGGAACACGCAGAGCCGCTGCCGGCCAGGGCAATGCTGCTGCTTACAGACAGGACCGCAGACCGCGGACTTCCCCACAAAAACGGCTCGAAGTAGCATGGAAGATTCCGGCTCGCCAGAGCGCGAAACTGAAACCGAAAGAAGATGGACGATCCCCGGACGGCGGAGTTTGTGATTCTGATTACCAACGCACAAAGGACCGCCTCCTTGGCGTACCAGCCCGGGCGAGGCCTGAGCATATAAAGGTCGTACAGGCTGTCGGCTTGAACTCTTTCCTCACCCCCTCTCTATCTCTATCTACATTTCCCTCTGCTGCTCACCATCTCACCTTTGTTTGTCCCCTCGCACCAAAGCCTGCCCTTGATACAACCCCGCCTTATACGCACCACCAACACCATCCCCCTCCCACAATGGTGACAATCCACCACGCCCACACGGTCCCCGTCAACCCGCCGGGGGCCACACCCGTGCTCTCGGAGGCCCAGGTTTTCCGGGGCTTGCAGCGCAAGATCCGCCGGCCCTGGGAGTTTGTGCCCGCCATCGCCGCGGCCGAGGTGGTGTCCGACAAGGACGGCGTCGTGACACGCAAGGTCACGTTCAAGGGGGACCCGGCCCAGGTGCTCGAGGTGTGCACGGAGATGCCGCCGACGCGCGTCGATTTTGCGCTGGAGAACGGCAGCACGGTGCTCAACATCATCAGCGCCGGGTCGAGCGGCGCGCCCGAGGACTTGTTTTTGACATATGTGTTTGCGTGGAAGTATCCCGATCTCGAGGTGGGCAGCGCTGCCTACAAAGAAGCCGAGGCGGGTCACAGGAAGGTAGGCGACCCGTTTTGGCACTGGCCCCTCTTCTCTTTCTTTTTCTTCTTCTCTGCTAACAAGGGCCCAGATGGCCAAAACCGCCGTCGAGTCGAGCATTGCGACGACGCGCAAGCTCATCAGCGAGGGCGCCATCTGAACGTATCCTTCTGCCACAGACGGGCATCTTCCACAGGGCCAAGAGGTTGAATGTATTTTTAGAAATCAAGTGTCTGTGAGAATCCGATCGTGGTCTACCAAACGTGTGTGTTCTATGCGACAAGAAGGAAACAAAATAAAAGAAACGTGAACTGCGAGTCGAGTGGCGGGGGCACACGATGCCCCTCCGCCATTCATCACATGAGATGCGCAGCCCACCCGCCGAACGCGGACGGCCAGCGCCCGCCTACTCGTTCCGGCCGGCTGCCGACGCGGCCGGCGTGGAGACACTGGCCCGCCTCTCGATGGCCACCATCGGCTGCTCGCTGGCGTTGCTGTCCCCCCCCGCCGTGCCGGGTGCGTGGCTGGGCGCCGTGCTCTCCGTGTCGGTCTTCCCCTCCTTGTCCTCGCCCGTGCTCTTGTCCTTCTTGACGCTCCGCCACTCGAGCGTGGAAGACCCGAGAATGGTGAGGCACGCCAGGATGAGGGCCAGCAGAAATGCCTTGCGCAGGGCGAGCGCATAGGACACGACGATGGCCTGCACCTCGGCGGCCGGGTAGACGGCGCCCATGGCGGCCCGGACCTCGGAGGCGCCGCTGCTGAGGACAAACGCAGCGTCCACCTGGGGCGCGTGTGTGTGCAGCTGCTTGACGAGGTCGGCTTCAAACAGGTTCTGGGCCACGGACAAGAAGACGGTGCCGGCCATGGTCTGCATGAAGATCATGGCGGACGTGCCGAGGGCGATGTCGCGGCCCTTGAGCACGGTCTGCGGCACCATGAGGGACTGCTGGCCGCCGAGGCCGAGGCCGACACCGAGGATGACAAGGCAACCGACCCTAGGAGTAGGAGCGTTAGAAGCAGTACCGTTTGGGGGACGCTGGCCCGAGCATCGTGAACACATGGCACACATGCAATGCAACGGAACCAATTTCGAGGGGCGGGGACGGCGTACCAGTAGCCGGTCGACGTGTCCACGTAGAAGCGATGGACGAGGCCGGCACCGAGGGAGCCGAGCAGGCTGTTGGCCAGCATGAGCGGGTTGTAGTAGCCGATGGCGGAGGTCTGCGGCGTCAGAGGGGGCGGAGGAAAACAGGGAGAGAGAGAGAGAGAGCATACCATGAAGCCTGCGCTGAGCGCGAACACGGCTGTGGGGGCGGTCATGGCCAGGAGGTTGATGCCCGACTTCTGGGCCGACACGCCGAGCACGGCCTGGAACCAGACGGGGATGTAGTAGGTCAGGGTCATGATGCTGCCCGAGCCGCAGAACATGTACACCAGGCCGGCCGCCAGGGACCGCTGGCGCATGAGGCGCAGCGGCAGCGTGGCCGCATCGCCCTCGTACACCTGCACGCCGACCCAGCCCACGAAGCAGACGGCAAAGACAACCAGCAGCAGGATGATGCGCCAGCTGTGCCAGCCGTAGGTGGTGCCGCCCCACTGCAGGGCCAGGAGCAGCGAGATCGTGCTGGGCATGATCAGCAGGGTGCCGGCCATGTCGAAGCGCTTCACAACGCTCGCGAACGTCACCTTCCCCGTCTGCGTGGCGGTGCCGGTACTGCGTGGCAGGTTGAGGAAGAGGACGGCAATGGGAATTGCAACGCCGCCGATGGGGAGGTTGATCCAAAAGCACCATCCTGGACGGGGGGAAGGGGTCGTCAGCACGCGGCACTGGGGGGGATGAACGGGGACGAGCGACAAAATTGGGGGGGAGGCCTACGCCAGGTGACGTGGTCTGCCAGAGCTCCTCCGATGGTTGGCCCGATCACCTGCGCGACGCCCATGGTGGCACCCAGCGCCCCCGTGAACTTGGGCCGGGAGTGCAGGGGCAGGACGTGGGCAATGATGGTGAGCGCGCCCGTGACGACGCCAGCCGAGCCCAGCCCCGCAATGGCCCGGCCGATGATCAGGGCGACCGAGTTGGGCGCGGCGGCGCAGATGACGGAGCCGACCTCGAAGATGGCGACGGCGGCCAGGAAGATCCACTTCATGTTGAACTCGGCAAACAGGCGGCCGAAGATGAGCTGGAAGCAGGCGGCCGTCAGCAGGTACGACGAGCCGTACCAGCCAATGTCATGGAGGGAGTTGAATTCGTTTGTGATCTTGGGGATGGCCGTGGCAATGATTGTGCGGTCCTGCGCGTGAAAGGGGGGGGGGGGGGGGGGGGGGGGCCCCCCGAAAGGGGAAGGGACAGGGGCAAACGGGGCAGCCAACCAGGGTAAAACCTTGGCGCCAACAAAACATGAAAAAAACAAAAAAA